>QUWT01000308.1:0-44480 GCA_004329165.1 Spatholobus suberectus | reverse complement strand
GAAATAAAATGCGAGCAAAGATCAGAGACATTATCTATTTTAAGATTAAAAACAAAAAGTCAGGGTGAAGTCAAGTTTATATAAGTAAATCATAGTTTGTCCCTATAGTGTGAGACATCGCCATTTAATCTTTGAATCAAGAAAATTACAAAAAAAGACTTCGAATTTGCTTTTTGTTGGTCATTTTAGTCCCAATGAGAATGGCGTTAGTGATTGCAATAAGAGTGAAGTATGTAATTTTAGTTGTTAATAAAAAATTAATAATTATTATTTTAACATATCTATGATTTGTCATGTATGATACGTATTACATATTTTAATCTGAGCTCTAAAATGAATTTTTCACTTTAGAGAAAAAGTAGAAAGGGTATTAGATAATAATTCTTGGTTATCGTGAGATAACATATATTATGTATTTAATTATAAATTTCATGTGATTTTTTTCCTCTGTAATCAAGATCAGGGGAGTTGGGACAAGATCAATTGGCATCAAGTGTCAAAATTTGTATTTACATCATTTAATAACTTTAATTTATAAAATTAGAATTAATCAATCTAATTATTAAATGATTTGATATTATCTTTTTAATCATATATATTAAAATTTATATAAATTAGACAATTGTCAATATGTTATCTAATAACAAATATTTACTAATTATATTCAAAAAGTTTAATTTCTATACACTCTCAATGTAAAAAGTTTTACTATATCAACTAATTAAATATCATGGCAAGTATGTCCTTAAAGATATCTATTATAAAAGTTAACAAATTTATCATACATGTCAAAATAGCATATCATTTGATGAAGTAGCATTAGTTTTTTGTTTGCATGAAATTTTATAAATTTGATTTATTTTATAAAAACTTTCAATTCAATGATTGAATTGGTTAATTTCATATTTTACAAAAAGTTATTAAGTGATGTAATATAAACATTTGATAGATAATGTCCATTGATATTATTCTTATATGTAAGACATATAAAGTGAGGATTTTTTCTATATAAGAATTAAGAATGAGAAAAAAGAATATTGACTATTAAATATTATTAAAATATTGGAGATTAAAACATATAAAAGTACCATGAGTTTAGAATTTTGGCTTAAATGCATTTTGTACCACAAGTTTCATTATTTGCGAATTTTGTCATTGTGTTTTTTTTCTCTTGTATTTGCCACTTTTTTTTGAAATCTTGTAATTTTTGTCCAATTTTGGAAATTTTTATTTAATGAACGATTGATGGTTGGACAAATTTGCAAGATTTCAAAAATAAGATGATAAAATGCAAGAAAAAAAAAACACAATGGCAAAATTCACAAAATAATAAAACTTAGGTGGCACAAAGTGCATTTAAGCCTAGAATTTTTTTTTTAATCTCGATGATTTATATACGATTATATGCCTGACAATTTCTTCTCTAATTCACAAAAGCAAGTTATAAGCTCCACAACGCCGTTTTTGTCTGTTTCCCCCTTTGTAAGTATGGATGACAAAGTTTGATTAATAATAATAGTAAATTACTAATCCATGAATAAAATATTAATTAATTTAACATCTATATATCATTAACCGGCATAAAACTTGTTAAATTTTCCAAAGTACAAATGTATAAATACAAGACTTTTTCTTTTCTTGATGTACAATAATGACATCAAAATTAAGACTTAAAACCTTGTGCTAATTACTCAACCCTCCACCATTAGTCTAACCCTAATGGGTATACAAGACTAATGATAAAGCAAATCGTCAATTTAATTCTTAAAATTAGTCCTACTAATCAATTTGATTTTGACATTTAAAAAATTAATTTTAATACTTATTAATTAATTTAGTCTTTAACGTTGTGAAAAATAATTTAATCCCTAACTTTAAGTAACTCTTAATTATAGTTATTAATTTAGTACATATAAGTTATTTGACTCTTGAAGTTAGAAATCAATTTGACTAACGATTATCAAATTTTAAAAGGATATACATTAATTTAAAGTTGTATAAAGCTAATATAAAATTTTGAGATAATCACATGGAATTCTTTTAAATTTAACATTTATACATATTTCTTTTATTTTATATATTATTACTTTTTTTTATATTAACATTTATTATTTTAAAAATATATACACATCTCTTTTATTTATACAGATAAATGGTATGTAGAATATTTCAAAATTAATAAATCAGAAATTAAAAATATAAATACAAATTTTCATTTAAAAGACATAAGTATAATTATCATTAATCTTAAGATCTATATTTTGGTATAGCATCTTGTTCTTTGTGGAGGCGAATGTACGAGCATTTACGTTATTCCCTTAACCGTAAGATGCTGATGTTGGGGTAAAAGTTCAAAACCTGCAACCTTTACACCCTACACCACACTCTGCAAGAACCAGACACCAAACGCTTGTCCATATCTTCCTGTCTGCCATCTCCCTTCACGCCTAACGTACTACATCCCCATCACTCTCTCTCTCATCTATTCACATGTATTATATATGCATCACATGCCTCCCACTCATGCATGCATGACAACACGCCAACATTGAGCTTTGAAACATTTGTCATGAAATAGAGAAGGGTAATCTTTTCTCAAAATTATCAAAGAGTTTAATCTTTGTAAAATAATTTTTATACTGTCATTTAATTATAATTATCATTTATTGTAAGTTTGTTTAATTTTTATAATAAATACTTTAAAAAGTTATATTAATGGTAATTTTACACTGACAGTACATAACTATTAAACTCTCATCAAATCGGTAAATTTTGAAAAAAATGTTCGAATTGAGATAAGTTGTACCTCGGAAACACGATTTTTACAATAAAGTCATATATCTTTTATTACTCTTACATTTTTTTTAATTCTCTAAGAAAGTTGTAAATTAAACACGATTTTTCTAATTTTTTCAAGTCGTAAATTCATGTACGACTTTAATTTAATTTTTATTTTTAATTTGAAACAAATTGAATTTTAAATATTTTTTATAGAACTTATTTATATGATTGCAAAACTGTTTTATATGATTTTTTATATGAAAAAAACAAAAATGAAGATATATATATATTTACGACTTCACTAAAAATATTTTAAAAAATTAAAAAAACATAAATCCGTATAAATATTTATGACTTTTATAAAAAAAAATTTAAAATTCATTCATTTCAGATTAAAAAATAAAAAATAAATTAAAGCTGTATATGAATTCACGACTTTGAAAAATTAGTAAAATCGTGTTCAATTTTATAACTTCTTTAGAAAATATTTTTAAAAAATAATAAATATAAAACTCATAAAATGATATACGAGTTACTGTAAAAATTGTGTTTCCGAGATACGACTCACTCCGAGTTGGTATTTTTTCAAAATCTATCCATTTAGATAACTTTGAGAAAAAATTACCCCGATTAACCGTATATCTGAATTATTTCACACACTTATAGTTCCATTTCTTTCTTCATCTTTTTCTCTTTTCTTTCTCTTTTACATTCACGTTCTGAATTAACCACGTACCTAACGTATTGAAATAATGATTTGGTGAATATTGTACTAAGCATTGCTTAATTGTCGACGGACAAGATGTACTTCACCGGTATCTTTGTCTTGCTCAAAGAGGAGATAGATTGTTAATTAAGCCTTTTTTTTGGCCAAAAGACTTCTTATTCAATATTTACCGTATAACACTATGTAGGATTGGTGTATTAATTCAAGAGGGTTTTTTTTTTAAGTGATTAGTTTATTTTATTATTGATTTTGTAATAATAATGTTTATGAGTTGGAATACTTCTTATACCCTCTTTAATAAAAAAATTTGTTTGCAAAAAAAAATTAATGGTTTTATTTACAAAAATTTCTTTAAGTATAGATGTGATTGAAAAAGATTAAGAGAAAAAAATCTCAACAATTTTAAAAGTAATTTAAAAAATATAAAAATTGTTGAGAAATTTACAAATAAAATCCTAGTCTAAAAACGTTCCAAACATGTAAAGGAGAATCATGGTGTCTTTCTCAAAAGATTTTCACAAAAGAAATAAAAATAAACAATAATTTTTTAATATAAATTAAACCAAACCCGTATTAAATTTAACGGACATAACAACATAAGTTACCAAATTATAATTTAAACGTGTCATCATTTATTTATAAAAATATAAAAACAAAAAACCCGGTTTGTATTCTGCTGTGCTTTTGTTGGCAGGGCCTAAAAAAAGCTCCATGTCCTTTCATTTGCTATTCTTCCCTTTTTCTCTCTCTTTCATAAAATTTGTTGGCTTTTGATTTTGGCATCACACAGTATCAAAGAGAGAAAGAGAGAGCGGTTTTGCTGAAAATCCAAGCCACTACTATTGCCCTCTCATTTTGTAGTGCCTGTTCGTTTTTTTCGTGTTTGCATTCACTGTTCCACACAAAAGCTCTTTGTTCCATCTCTTTCTGGGTGTGTCTCGAGATTGGTGTGTGCAACAAGATAAAGGGCCAATCACAGTGGCACCCCTTCTCTTTAACTCTTCAAACTGTGCTCCAAGTTTGGATTTTGAGGGGAATTGTGTTGAGCATTATCTGATGAAGGAGTGTGGAGGCTCTCTTGGGGAAGAGGGCAAGGAAGAAGAGGACTCAAAACAAGTGTCTTTTTGAACCCAAAAACTCTTTTGGTTTTGTTATGTTATGGCACTTTGTATGCAGAGAGATTCTTCAGCATCGAACAAGCACATGGATTGTGGCAAGTATGTGAGGTACACACCTGAACAGGTGGAGGCTTTGGAGAGGGTGTACGCGGAGTGTCCAAAGCCTGGTTCTTCCAGAAGGCAACAAATCATTAGGGACTGCCCCATCCTTGCTAACATTGAACCAAAGCAAATCAAAGTTTGGTTCCAGAATCGCAGGTACATTTTTGGTTTCAACACTGCCACGTCATCAACAGTTCTGGTTTTGTGTTTGTGTGTTTTTTCCCTTGGTTCCTTTTTGCATTTGTTGAGATGCTCAAAGGGTGTCTCTGAGCTTCTTTCTCTTTGTAAGGTTGAGTTTTTTTTTGGCTTCAGTATGTTGTTATTCAGCCCTTTTTTTTTTTTTTTTTCCTTTCAAAACTTGGAATGTTCATAAAGGGGTGTTTTATTTTTTGTATTTTTTTTTTTGGTGAGATATGCTCTTCGGGTTCAAATTAGAGAAAGATTCTACGTGCTAGAGAAAAAGAGTTAATCACCTCTTGAAAGAAAGATCTGCTGGGAAAGTTACTTTATTTGTCATTTCCTTCAGATATCTTTTTCTTACGATCGATCGTTTTTAAAAAAAAAATTCCTCAGAAAGGAGTTTTTTTTTTTTTTTTTTTTTTTCCTTGAGTTGATTAAATGGGGAGATAATGACAGCTAGTTGTTCATTTTTGTTGATGAATTTTTTCTCATCTGCTTTCCTCTGACCTTCGTTATTTTGGTTTTAGACCATTTTATGATGTTTCTGTGGAAGATGCTTTAACAGAAATGTTCATGTGATCATTTAGATTTTGCTTTGGGGTTGGTCATCGATAAGATGAAGGATAATAACAGCTGATTTTGATGACTTTCTTTTTGTTTCATTTTTCCTTATTAAGAATTTTTTTTCCTTTAACTAATATTTCTCTAAATTTTGTTCGAACAAATTTTCTCACCTTGTCCTTGCATTAATTTTTTTTTTATTAAATCAAAATGCATGTATGTAGATATATCATATTTCCAACCTTTATCTGCGTTGGCCGAGTAAAACAAAATTTTGTTTTGGTCTGATAGTAGGTATCCTAATTTAGTAAGCACTTCTTGACTCGTGTTGAGAATATTCACTTGTCCTTGATTTGAGGACTTGATAGCAGAGTGTAAGGGACTTATCCAAAAGGAAATTGGGAAATTTCAAACAGTGAAATGAATAATGAATGACTATCATACAATGTTGTGGTAAATTGTATGGGAAAAATGACCTACTCTACATGCCTTAACACTGCCAATTTTCTTCTGTAGATGTCGCGAAAAGCAGCGAAAGGAAGCCTCTCGTCTGCAGACAGTGAATAGAAAGCTGTCTGCAATGAACAAGTTGTTAATGGAAGAAATGACCGTCTGCAGAAGCAGGTCTCACACTTGGTTTATGAAAATGGATACATGAAACAACAAATACATACTGTAAGTAACTTTACCTTTGGGTGATTGCTCTTCTCAATTATCATTCTGAATGTTCATTGGTGCACAATTCTACGTATAAAAGTATATATGAACTATTGTATTGTTATTGAAGAATCCCATTTGCTGGTTTTCTTAACAGGCATCTGCTACTACTACTGACAATAGCTGTGAGTCTGTGGTAATGAGTGGTCAGCACCAACAACAAAACCCAAAACTCAGCATCCCCAGTGGGATGCCAACAACCAGCTGGGTAAGTAGCTCCATTTATGCAAACAAATTTGTTCAATTTATACTCATTCACCTATCATGTCATGAGTCCCTAATTCTTTATTCTGTCAGTCTTCTCGCAATTGCTCAGGAGACCCTGGCGGAGTTCCTTTCCAAAGCTACTGGAACTGCTGTCAACTGGGTCCAAATGATTGGGATGAAGGTATGACCTATCCATTAACTCTTCATGGTCATTGCTTGCATAAATTATATATATATATTTGTATAATTATATTCTGCCTGTCATTTTCTGTCTTATGTAGCCTGGTCCGGATTCTATTGGAATCGTTGCTGTTTCCCCCAACTGTAGTGGGGTAGCGGCAAGAGCCTGTGGCCTTGTGAGCCTAGAGCCCACAAAGGTATTTAGCTGTAATGATGCTTTTTTTTGCGGAATTATTTTCTTTGCTGAATAATGAAACCTTGTTTAGTTGAACAAAATCAACTAATTGTGTTCCAAATCATCTCAGGTTGCCGAGATTCTTAAAGATCGTCCATCATGGTATCGTGACTGTCGATGCCTCAATATATTGAGCATAGTCCCCACAGGGAATGGGGGCACAATAGAGCTCATGTACATGCAGGTCCAATGGTTATTTTATGCCACAAAAAAAAGTCAAATTGTAGTTTAAATTACTTTTCAATTACTTCCTCTGTGGTTTTGTTGATATTTGAATTTGATTTTTATCAGACGTATGCACCAACAACATTGGCAGCTGCAAGAGACTTCTGGACTCTAAGATACACTACAAGTTTGGAAGATGGAAGTCTTGTGGTACCGAGCAGAATCTTGATTGTTGTGTTTTTCTTGATTTAAGATGTGACTTCTTTCGTAGGAAGAATTTGCCTTGATAAAATGACTGTTTATTTTTTATTTCCCTGTAGATTTGTGAGAGATCCTTGACTTCTTCAACTGTTGGCCCCACAGGGCCTCCTGCTTCAAACTTGTAAGAGCTGAAATGCTTCCCAGTGGATATCTTATTAGATCCTGTGAGGGTGGTGGATCCATTATTCACATTGTTGATCATGTTGATTTAGATGTAAGGAAGATGCTGCAATTCAAATCATTGTTGAAATTTCTGTTATCTTTGAACTTCCTCCTAACTATATTAACGTCGTTATTGATGTAGGTTTGGAGTGTTCCTGAAGTACTAAGGCCCCTCTATGAATCATCAAAATTCTTGGCTCAGAAATTGACTACTGCTGTGAGATTTCTTACAAGAAACACTGGGTCATATGTTTGACCATGTCACAATATGTTAATTAAAATTTCAAAATTTATTGTACAGGCCTTGCGACATGTAAGACAAATTGCACAAGAATCAAGTGGAGAAGTTCATTATGGTGGGGGTCGTCAGCCTGCTGTCTTGAGGACATTTAGTCAAAGACTTTGCAGGTAAGGCCCTTTCATATTTGGTGTCCAAGATCATTGCATAGTTGAGCATTTGATTGATCATTTTGTCTTCATCAATCCTTACTGACCAATAATTTTTTAAATTTGATTCTTAGAGGGTTCAATGATGCTGTCAACGGGTTTTGTGGATGATGGTTGGTCTCTGATGGGTAATGATGGTGTGGAAGATGTGACCATTGCTGTAAACTCATCTCCCAACAAGTTTTTTGGTTCCCATTACAATACATCCATGCTTCCAGCATTTGGAGGTGGGTTCTGTGTGCCAAGGCATCAATGCTGCTGCAGGTACTTCCTACATCAATCTATGTGGAAATTATCATTTTTGTCTAAATTAACTGTAGTATAATGGCAATCAATTCCAAAAACTCTTCCTCCTTGTGCCTCCATGTCCCAGCATGCTAGAATCTTCTGGATTTTTGGAGTGTTTTATTTTCATTATACTTAATTACAAAGCGGTGGTCTGCAGAATGTTCCTCCTGCTTTGCTTGTTCAGTTTTTGAGAGAGCATCGTTCAGAGTGGGCAGATTATGGGGTTGATGCTTATGCTGCTGCATGCCTTAAAGCTAGTCCTTATGCAGTTCCTTGTGCAAGACCCAGTTGGATTCCCCAGCAGCCAGGTCATTTTACCACTTGCTCATACGATTGAGCATGAAAGAGGTATTAATCTTTTTTAATGAATGATTCATGAACTTCATTTTATATTTCCTATTTATATGCTCATTTGCCAGCCACTGCTATGATGCAGTTCTTGGAGGTAGTTCGTATTGAGGGTCATGCATTTCCCCCTGATGATGTAGCTTTGGCATGTGATATGTATCTACTGCAGGTAAAGTCATTTGTGTGTGTTTGGGTCGTTGTCTGCTTATCTTATTTAAGCAGGAACTTGTTACTGTTTCTGTGAATGATTTTTATTTACCTTATTATGCAATTTGATGTGGCAGCTGTGCAGTGGAGTTGATGAAAATGCAATTGGAGCATGTGCACAGCTTGTGTTTGCACCTATTGATGAAGCATTTGCAGATGATGCTCTCTTGCTGCCTTCTGGTTTCCGTATCATACCATTGGATCCTAAAACAGTTCGGTGACATTTCTCAGTAACCTGATAGTTTTGAAGGACTTGATCATGAAGTTCTTTTGTTAGATTGCTTTTTTTTATGTTTAATTTCCTTTTCACTACTTTATTTTATCTCTAATTTGAGGGTCTAAAATTAGAATGAACCATCCAGCTAGTGAAAATTTAAAACGGTCATGTCTTGATGCTTCTTCCATGCAATTTATATCTAGACCGTACAATTGGCCAACAAAATAAGTATCTATCTCGAAGTCTTAGTTTGCATTTGTTTCAATAAAGTGATTTGGGCTATAGGCTAAAACCAAGCCTTTGTTACAGATGCTTGCTACTGCATATGAGCATGTGTTGACTAACAAGTTTCCTTGTTTCTGTATATTTTACATTTCAGGATGGTCCGGCTTCAACTAAGACACTGGACTTAGCATCAACACTGGAAATAGGATCTGGTAATGCCCGTCCAGCTGGTGAAAGTGTTTTGAATAACTACAACGTTAGGTCGGTCCTTACAATTGCATTCCAGTTTACCTTTGAGAACCATTTGCGGGACAATGTGGCTGTTATGGCTCGCCAATATGTGCGTAATGTTGTGCGATCTGTTCAGAGGGTTGCCATGGCAATTGCTCCCTCTCGGCTCAGTACCCAGTTGGGGCCAAAGTCACTTCCTGGTGCACCAGAGGCTCTTACCTTAGCACGATGGATCTGCAGAAGCTACAGGTTTGTATTCTTCTATTAATCTTGTAAGTCTATTTTTGCTATGGTTAATGTAACTTCCTTAATCACTTGATTTCATTGTCTTGAGTAGTTTTCAAGGTTAGTTAAAGTACTTACAAATGTGATAATTTATAGATAACCTGTTATTCCCCTTGTATTTGTAATTTAGCTGTGTCCTGTTATTGTCTGAAAAAGGCTCAGTTTCAGAGACAAATTGTGCGAATTTAAATTCAATTGACCGAGTGGAAGAGAAATTTTACCGTCTTATTTCCTGTGGCTGGTCTGATATAATAAAGACTGTTTCTTTCAGGCTTCACACCTGCACAGAGCTTTTTAGAGTTGAGTCCACATCTGGTGATGCAATCTTGAAGCAACTTTGGCACCATTCAGATGCAATATTGTGCTGTTCTATAAAAACAAATGTAATCACTTACTGCATCTCTATAAAGCCTAATCTGAATTGATTAGTTTTTATGAGGGCATTGTTGATAATAGCCTGCTATATTTTTCTTCATAAAGTACTTGTCTTTAGCCCAATAAACTCTATTAAGTAATCTATTGAATGCCAAATTTATGCAGGCATCTCCAGTGTTCACCTTTGCAAACCAAGCTGGACTAGACATGCTCGAAACCACTCTTGTTGCTCTTCAAGACATAATGCTGGATAAAGTTCTTGATGAAGCTGGCAGGAAGGTTCTCTGCATTGAGTTCTCCAAAATAATGCAACAGGTGATTGACTAGTAAACTAACACATGTCCTGGTCTTTAGTGTACTTATAGGAAGTTGTTAGTATCTTCCTCTTTCTTAAGTCTTATCTATGATTAGTGCTTATCTTATTTGTTTTCATTTCAGGGGTTTGCATATCTGCCAGCAGGAATATGTGTATCCAGTATGAATCGACCAGTGTCCTATGAGCAGGCCATTGCGTGGAAAGTTCTTGATGATGATGAATCCAATCACTGCTTGGCCTTGGTGTTCATGAACTGGTCTTTTGTCTGACGGGGCAAACCATCATTGAGATGCTTATATCTATTAATTTATATCGAGTACTTTACTAAGATATTGTCTCACCGACGAATGTATAACTAATGTCTGGATTTCATGAACGCATGGTTGTGTGTGCCATTTGCCTTGCTTTTATGCTTTTACTAAGTATGTACCTCACACTATAAACTCCTTGTTGAGTTATAGCCTACTTAATCCCAAAAATTATCCTTCACCATCAGTTTGGTTTTTATATTTATTTATTTAGACTAGTTACTTGGTTTTTAAATTTATAAATCTCACGTTTATATCTTTGTTTTTTTTAATTTAGCTCAATGGCATTGTGGTTTATGTAGTCGACCTTAGTGGATTAAGGTTTTTTATTGTCTTCGTTATCTTTGTTGGCACTAAAGTGAGATGCAAAAGAGAAGTATAAAATAAATTCACGAATTAAATTGCTAAAGTGCTAATGTCAGGACTTGAATTTATCCAATCCTTGTCTTGATAATATTTTCTTTTCAACATTTAGAAATGATATATATAGTTGTGCTAGAAAAATACTACCTGAAAATAATCTGAAATTAGGGAAGAGATATCATGGATAGGTTGCTTAGTAAGCTTGATTTGTAGGTGTAATGTGGTTATGGTGTTTGTTTGTACTTTTGAGAGGCGTTTTGATTTTGACAACAGATCCAGCAGGACTGCATTGTTATTGTCCCCGGAACATGTCATGATTGTGTTTTACTTGTTTGTGAAGGAAGTGTGCCTTGGTTTCAACAGAAATCAATATAATGAGTGAGGTCTTAGAAGGAATGTTTTATGACAAACTTTTTACCTATTTATCGCTTGTATTTCTATTTTAAGTCTCGGAGGAGATATAATTTTAAGCCAACACAGCCACCTGTCTGTCACCATGCTTTCTTTTCAGACAAGTAATGTGAACCCACTGGCAGTGGCTTTGTTATTAAATTTAAAACTACTTTTTATTTTATTTCTTTTAAATATTTATACAACTGGCTTTGGAATTGTATTTAAAAGAAAGGTAATGACAAGGTCACAATAGATATCAAAGTTTTTCCTTCAAATATTTATGTGATTGCATATCCAGAGCTTGAATTTAAAACTATTAATCAAAGTTTTTCCTTTGGATATTCAATGTGATTGCATATTACATCATTTTGGTATCTTTATTTTCATTTTCAACGTTGAAAATTGCCACCCAATTTCTTTTTTGGTAATGAAATTTGATCCAACTTTAATCATACGATTATTGGAGACAAGAAGTGCTAAACTTGCCAATAGTGACGGCCACGTTCTCATAACATCGCATGAGAAATAATAACAGGATTTTAATGTTAAAATATACCGTTAAAGAATTGAGTTTAATGGAGTGTAAAAAATTTTATATTGTCAACCAATTAAAAATTACAATCGACATAACTTTTAAGATGATTATTATAAAAGTTAACAAACTTATTATATATGATGGTTTGTAATTAAATGACAGTGTGCTTTACACTTACATTGTCAGTGCATAACCTATTTTCTCTAAAGAATTTAGTCCAATACCAAAAGTTTTTGTTATTACAAAAATTTTAAGGGAAATTGTTCTGCTATTCTTACTATAACACTAAAATATAAAAAGATACTTATTTTATATTTTCACACTAAAATATAAAAGATTCTGCTAATGTAATGAAATGAATAAATTTTCAAGTTATATATACGAAGTATCTTATTCGTATTTCAAAATGTTTTGACAAGTCATGTATTTTGTTTCTCTTAACATTTTCCTATTTATACAAAATACGTGGACAATGTTGAGTTCCTTGTTGTTAACAATAAAATTTTATAGATTTGTCACTGAAAGAATTTAAGTCACTAACCATACTTCGTTTCCTAAGGCCTAAAAAGGCTAAATTATATTTTTAATTTTCATAAATATGGTTTAATAGAGTTTTAATTTTAAATTTTTTTATTAATTTTAGTTTTTATGAATTTTAAATTTTTTAAAATAGTCTCTATTATCATCACTTCTTAATGACATAACATACATTTAAATATATTACAACACATGTTATATCAAAATAGTCATGATATGACATGACTAAATACATGTTACATCATTATTAAGTAGTGATAAAAAATTATTTTAAAAGAAAATGGAGATCAAGTTATCCCAAGAATAATTCATAGTAGAGTCATTTCGTTAAATAACTCTTTGTATATATTAAATTTCAATAATTTTACCTTTGAATATTTAAGTAAATATTATGCACATCAAATTTTAAATAAATTGAATATTTGGAATCGAGTTCGAGTCTTGGGTATGCAGTTGCATTAAATGCTTGGAGGAAGAGTTTTGTCACCTATAGTGGTCCTATCCCACTCGAATAAGATTGTCTCCCATAGAAAAGGTCTCTACCAAAAAAATAAATTAAATATTTGTAATTAGATAATTTTATAATTGCTATTTACTTATATTCTAAAAATATATAATTTGTTAAATTTATTTAACAAAATATCAAATAATTTTAAAATTTTATAAAATCTCCCAAATTTAATCTATTTAATAAAAAATTTCAATTCAATAGTTAGATTATTGAAATTTAATATATAAAAAAATTATTGAATAAAATAACTTTACCAAGAATTATGCTTGAAATAACTTGATTTTCACCCTTTTAAAAATTTTAAAATTTGTAAAATTAAAAACAATGTTTTTTGATTTTAATGGTTATGCATTGTTAGTGTAAAGTTTTATACTATCAATCAATTGAAATTCACTGTTGATATGACTTTAATGCTATTATTGTAAAAGTTAACAAATTTACCATACATAATAGTTTGTGATTGGATGACAGTGTAAAATTGCTTTACACTATCAGTGTATGACCTTTTTTTCTCATACTTTTTTTAAAAAAAACTAAAACTATATATATTCATATTTATAAAAGTTAAAAACATATTTAAACCTATTATAACATGCAATAAATGCAAGATAATTCTTTGCACCGTTTATACCATATTTCCCACTAAATGCAAAGAATACTAAATACGATTTGTCTCTATGTTAATAACTATTAGGGTTAAATATGTTTTTGATTCTCTAAAAATATGACAATTGATTTTAGTCCCCAGAAATTTTTTTCCTTGAATAAAGCCTCTCAAATATTAAAAATACTCTAATTAGATTCTTCTGTTAAACTCTATTTAATTTTTCTGTTAAATGATGATCATATCAGCATCACATTCACCATTAATTTGCTGATGTGACCGTTCATGTCAAATGTTATGTCCCAGTCAAATTAGTAACATATTTTGTAAATAAATTTATTACATGTTTAATCTTAAACTACAAATTTTTTTTAACCCTAAAGCAAAAGCAATTACACGATTTTTTATTAAAAATTATTACTAAGCACTTCAGGTAATAAAATACTTTATTTGAAAGTTGATGTGACCATCATTTGACAGAAAAGTTAAACAAAATTTAGCATAGGGATCTAATTAGAGTATTTTTAATATCTGAGAGACTTTATTAAAAAAAATAAAAATTTGGAGACTAAAACCAATTATATCATATTTTTGGAGGACCAAAAACATATTTAACCCTAACTATTAACTACTCTTCTCAATTTAAACATCTATACTGTTTCTTTTTTCCTTATATGTATCTTCCTTTACAGGTAATCATGTACAAGACATGATCAAATATTCTATCAAAAAAAAAAGAAAGAAAGACATGATCAAATACTGAATATAAACACATTTTTTTGCAGAAATTTGAACCTTGATTTAACATATTATAAAGGATTAGCTTCTTTCACTAAATCTAACTCCTCTAGACCAATTATGCTACATTTTAAAATCTAACCAAACGAAGCAAACCAATTAAAAGTGTTATTGAAATTCAGACCAAAACAAAGTTGCTGTTGAAATTCAATTCACTTTTATTTCAAACCAAATTTATAAGATCAAGCTAATTAGTGTTTTTAAAATATTGATTAAGAATGTTATTTATAGTTTATTAATTTTTTAACTAAACAAAAATAAAATTAAATAAGTTATCAGATTTCTGATATATTTAATTTTCTAAACAATTTTTTATTTTCTTAATTAGTACCTGATTACTATTTTTCCATTTATATGACACAAATATGTCATAACTCTTTGGTCGGATAGGTTTTCCACGGCCTTCGGGGATGAATTTGACTTTTGAACGCTCCTGATATAAGCAGAGATTTGTGGGGCCCATAGAATCTCCCCCAGCATTACTAACTAATGAAAACAAAAATTATACAAACTTTCATATATTTTCGTTGTCAATTGTTTTTAGAGTTTAATCGATGTATTGTCAGTGTAAAAAATTTTATACTATCATCCAATAAAAAAATTATCATTTATATGACTTTTAAAGTATTTATTATAGAAAACAACAAACTTATAATAAATGGTGGTTTGTGATTGGATGACAATGTAAAACTACTTTACACTGTCAGTGCATGACCATTAAACTCTTGTTTTTATTTAGACAGTTAAATATTTTTTTATACATTTTACTCTTGTAGAGTCAAAATTATATTTTGAAGGGTAAATTTAATTATAATTATCAATTAAAAAAATCAATAATTTACATTCTAATAACATTATATATATATAAAATAATTTTTCGAGGTGTGGGGGCTGAGCCCCTCCCCTTTCAGCAACAAAAAGAAAAAATTACAAAGTTATCAAAACTTTAATTGTTCATTTCAAATAATTGATTATAAGTATAATTTATTTCTTCAAATGTATGATCTCCTCACTTTAGAGGATCTCAAATCTATTTTTATATTAAAAATATTTCACTAAATTATAAGAAAAAATAAGTATTCCTATTTAATTTAAAAACTTCATTATATATATATATATGTGTGGGGGGGGGGGGGGGGGGGGGGGGGGGGTGGTCAAGTTATTTCAAGAATAATTTTGATTAAGTTACTCCATTCAATAACTCTTCGTATATATTATATTTTAACGACTTAATCGTTAGATATTTTGATATTATGTCAATAATAATGTATACCAAATTTTAGGTAAATCAAACATTTGTAACTAATTAATTTTATAATCGACATTTACTTATAATTTAGAAAAGTATGTTATACGTTTATTTGAATTTATTTAATGAAATATCAAATAGTTTTCAAACTTTATAAAGTTTTATAGACTTGATCTACTCAATAAAATCTTTTAATTTAACTGTTAAATCATTGAAATTTGACATATACCAAGAGTTATTGAGTAAAGTAACTTAGTAAAAGTTACTCTTGACACAAGGTATTCTAGTGTATGTTGATTTTTAATTTTTAAAAAATTAAACTACAATTTGATGAAATACTTGGCTGCTTTTGCCTAAATTTTGAGATGAATATTTAAGGAAAAAAAAACGGATAAAAAGAGATAGTAATAATAAAATTGTGTAAAATTTATAAATAATTTTATTTGCGTACAGTTCATTACTCTTATTTATATAGTCAATACTGTCAAATGCTGACCATATCCATTGCACTCCGATACCTCCAAATTTCATCATTTTACCTTATTTTAATAATTGCACAGAGCATGGGTCATACCGTTTTGGCACTAAAGTTTACACACGACTAGACTACAGACAGTTTGGTATGGCCAATGTCCCACTCACGGTTTGTCTGTTTAGAACCCCTTTTTTTTATTTATTTAGATGGTGAAAATTGTTGCTATTTTTTTTTCCTGATCATTAAATTGTTGCTAATTCAAGCTCCCCTCTTGTTCTTAGATATCGCAATTTTTGACCTTAATGATTCTTTTCTTTTGGTTGATGTCAATAATAAATAAAATAACAACATGATAATGTGTGAAAGTTGTAACATTTTTCATGTTTAATTTTTTAAAAAATATTATGCATAAATAAATATTTTTATTAAAATTAAAACATTAATTCATTGATAGATAACGTGTATCATATTTAAAACTATTTATCTATTACAAGATAATTTATAAAATATTTCATTTTATTAATTTTTAAAATTTATAAAATATTCTATAAAATGATTAATATTGTTTTGCCGATTTTGATAACAGTTATGAAATACTAATAAGTGTTTTAGGACATTAATTAAAGAATTAAAAATATATCTTTTATGAAAAAATATTATCAATACACTGCTACTATGATTTTTAATATAATTCTAATGTAATTTTTAATAATTTTTTATTTATTAATTTTTGAACCAGTATTCTAAAAACTAAGACCCAGTATTTACTTAGGTGAATGCTACCAAATGTTTGCAAACAAACTAAATGTCTTATTCATTTATTATTTACCCCAAAAGCCCATTTTCACCAGATGGCCCTAAACACTTTCTCACACCACAGTGCAGCATTTGCATTAGCTGCCACAAAAAGTTAATTAAATTTAATACAAGAAGATCTTGTACTGGAAGTGGGCCCCATTGGATCTTCAGCCGCATTTATAGTTATAATAATAGCAGCCAGCCGTGTTAAGCACCATTATCCCATTGTATGCATATGTAGCATGAGTATGTCCCAAACATACCATGCATCATCCGATATTACCATGCATGATGAATTGATCATATATCACTCCTTTTTTTTTAGAGTAAACAATTAATTTGGTGCTTAAGTATTACTCTCTCTCTTATATAGTCCTTAAACAAATGAAATTATATAAATAATTCCTAAAGTATTATAAATCATGCTATATAATTCTTCAAGTATTGAAATTCTTTTCAAATTAATCTCTCACCAGAAACTAAAATCATGAATATTCAATATTTTAAAAATTACTTATATAATTTTATTAGTTCAAAGACTATTTAGGAGAAAGACTAATATTTTAAGAACTAAATTAATAATTTATTCTTTTTTCTATACTCATATATCACTACTTTTTGTTTCTCTTTCGTTTTATTTTTCGAATTTGGGATGTCGCCCGTTAAGTAACAAGACCCTTTTTTTATTTCTTTTTTCTGTAGTATAAGATAATCATACACGACTTTAAATCATTTTAATTATAAATACAAATAATTACATTTAAATTGTTTTTTTATTGAATTATTTAAAATATTACTTTCACTTTGTTATTTTTTATTAATGCTAAGGCTAAAGTTAAGAAACAAATTTACCACGACATTAATTTTCTAAACAAATAAATAAATAGACTAATTTTCTAACTCCACAAGCTCGGTTCCATTTTAACAACTTCCAGTGTGCTTCGATATTGAGAAATATTTTTAGACACCTTAACCGTACCTATACTTAATTAACACTTCTCATGTTTTTTTAGTTTCTCTTTTTATTATATCATATTATAAAAAAAAAAAAAAAAGATTCAATATACTTTAAAAATATAAAAAATTCAATATTTTGTTATTTAATAGCTAAAAAGATGAGAAAAATTTATGACTACAGTCCTTGAGAATGCAAATATCTAAAATATTCAAAGTGAAAGTTTTATCCTTTATAACGCTCTTACTTGATTCGATTTAGAATAACCAGATATTCAATTATATTCGGATATCAATTATCTTATAACAAAAACATTTATCAGTGTAGTGTCGATAGATATAATTAATTATAAACTCCATACACTATGAAAATAACTTTAACCGAAATTGTTTTTAGAATTATTCGTTTAAGAAAGTAGTTTTTTATTGTGTTAAACATAGTTTCAAAATAAAGTCACTAGCATTGGATTAACAGGATTTTTGATAATTTATACGTTGTTGTACATTTAAATCTTATTGGTATTCAAGCATTGGTTGTTAATAATGAAAGTGCATTATTATTTAAGTGAATTCTACCTCCAACGTTAGAAGTTTAAATTTTGATATCCCCACTTTGGAGATAACTTTATTTAACAATCACCTCTAATTATCCTATAGTTAATCTCATAACTTTGTTGGCGATAATTTTCAACTGAAGTCCAAAAGGTATATAATTTATCTGTTTCGCAATGGAGTTGTTTTAAAATCATTCCTCCCAAAGAAACCAATTTCTGCTCCCACAAATGGTTCATTAATTAGAAATCGTGTTCTAGAATGGAAAAATAATCAAGCAGTTAGCGTAAATTTGGTCTCTAGAGTTTAACCATTAATGTTTGGTGAAGAAGTAATTATTATTTTAGCATCAATGTATCCCAGAAAAAAACAGATTCAAAATAAGCACGATTTTGCATGCAGTTTTTAATTTGGAAGTTTAATAATTATGCATTGTCAGTATAAAGCAATATTACATTATCAACCAATTAAAAATCATCGTTGATGTAACCTTTAAAATAATTATTATAAAAATTAACAAACTTACCATACATGATAGGTTGTGATTGAATAACAATATAAGACTGTTTTCTACTGTTATTGTATAGCCTATTTTCTCTTAATTTGGTTACTGAGCATGTAAAAGTGCGAAAGATATTGGACCTCTCAAAATCCAAGGAAAGTGCATCCTAGCTCTTGTTATGTCACTTAGGCGTCGTGATGCCTTGGAGGGTATCGCTATCAGCATCTATCAGAGTGTTGCCTAGGGAGTGAGATTCCGGGTGCCAAAAGGAAACACACACCGTTGTCTTGCAGCCTTGCAGGTTTTAAAAGACTCATCAGAAGAAATTAAAGCACTTGAGAAGAAACAGTGGGGTAGGATACTTCTGTCATCATCTGTGAACTTTTTACTGTTTTAAAGACTTTCGTGAACCCATCTGGGTATTACCTATTTCGCTTGAATATCTAATTATGGTACATAGTAATCTTTTGGTTGTCTCTTAATTTGTTGCTTGTGATTGAAAGAGTGGGAAATGGTGAGGGTGCGTCAGTACGTTGTTATTGTAAGATGATGCCATGGAAATGGGGGCAACCAGTTCGTGTGTCTGAATGGGATTTTTTGGATTGTTTTGCTTGTTTCGGTTCTAGAGTTAATAATTATTGTTGTTGTGTTGTTTTTGGGATTTTGTGTTGGCCAACACACCCTAAAAACTTTGGGTACGTAAATTTTTTTGTCATAACGACAGTGACCTTAAGAATTTTGAAAACATAAATTATTAGATTTTTCGTCATTAGCCTCGTAATCTTAAGGTACGATGAGTGATACTAGTATTATATTAGCTTGTTTGATCTCCCGTTGCGTCAGAAAAAACTTGCTTTTGAATTTCCACATCCCTTACATGCGTTTTTGCCTGTTGGACATGAAATCAAACACAAGGCCAGCCCAACAATAAATCAGACCTAAAGCAAATTTTGAAAAAAACTTTCTTACCTTAAATGAAAGAATTATATGTTAGGCCTTTTATCAATATAGGTGACATTTTTGTTTTATAAAAATTAATAACAAATAATTTTTTGTTGGTGGACCTAAAACTTAAGTTTTAGTAGTCATATTCTTGGGCCAGTCCTGACCAAACAGGCACTGTATCTTTCTTTTCATAAATTTTTTAAATATTTTATGCAAAAAATATAATTAACTTTAAAAAAATTTACTTATATACTTGTTACTATCTTCAATCATTTATTTGGCACTTCCTAATTTTAGAGGATCAGTATCCAAATGACAACTTGATTGGGCTGCACAGTACTTCGAAGTTGCAACACGCTAAATAGCATTTTACTATTCACTATTTTACCAGTCTTTGGTTACCACACACTAATAAATATTACTCAACACTATCGAATGCGTAAATAAAGTGTGAAAACGTGGCTCATGAGGAGTGAGCGAATGACTGAATGGTATTAATATAAAGCACTGTAATT
Source organism: Spatholobus suberectus (assembly GCA_004329165.1). Lineage (NCBI taxonomy): Eukaryota > Viridiplantae > Streptophyta > Magnoliopsida > Fabales > Fabaceae > Spatholobus > Spatholobus suberectus. The sequence continues at coordinate 24,106 of QUWT01000308.1, read as the reverse complement.
TATTGTCTATACTTTGCAAAACTTCTGAAGTTTAACACATAAGATTTTTATTCAAAACCAAACTCCGTCACTCCGATACAGTATTTTAAGTATTTTTAATAGCATTCATCAATTAAAATTAGAACTTTATTTCATTAATCAATGTTAAGTTTTAATATGAAATTTTAGTTTTAATTAGAAAAATATACCAAAAACATCAAAATATCACAAACAAGTTTTGTTCATTTCTTTAGTGTCCGTTTGAATAACTCTTACTCACTGTATCATATAATTTAATATAAAACTTATGTTTAATTACTCATTTGATTCTTATACTTGTATCATCTCTATATTTTGATTTCTATACTTAAAACCTATTTGTTTTAGTCTCTATACATATACTTTTAATATTGTTTTGGTCCATACTATCAAGTGTATCTTAACTCTGTGAAATAAAATTATCACAAAATGAATATTGGCGGTGTAAAACTGTCAATTTTTTTAGCAGTTATTAAACCACCACAAATTGGTCTCGTGAAATAAAAAAACACATAAAATTTGTGACGGTTTAATGACTGCCAAAAGATTTGTAGTAGTTTTGTTTTATACTGCCAATTTTTATTTTGTGACTGTCTCGGAATTAAAATACACTTGACAGTAAGAATCAAAACGATATTAAAAGCATATGTGTAGGGACTAAAACAGATAGTTTTAACGTATAAGGACCAAAACGTAAAGATTATGCAAGAATAAGGATCAAATGAATAATTAAACCTAAAATTTATTACTAAAATTAATTTAATTACACTTCTTAATTACATTTACTGCTTAAAATTAATTTTACTTACACTTTAAAATAACCGGGCCTTAACAGATAAGAAAAGAAAGTGAAGAAGAGAATGGGTCCGTAAGATTCAGATCCAGATCCAGAGTCATAACGGATTGGACCCGTAGGCCCAGTTTGGTGGTATACCAATTGTACTAATGAAAACGATGCGTTTTGCGAAAGGCATCGAAGGAGGAGGTAGAGCAAGTGCAGTTCTGTTGGAAGAGAAGAGAATGTCGTCAGAGAGGGAATCAGAGTCTCGGAAGTTGGGTTCGGAAGAGATTTCGCGCGAGTTCAAAACCCTAGTCAGTTCCCATGATCTGCACTCCCTTAACCACATGCAACACACCATGTGCGTGTCACAATCCAATTTCGTTCCAATGCAATAATTGAATTGGTGTGTGTGTTTGTTGATTGATTGATTGAAATGTGTTTCAGATTGGGAAGGTTGCAGGACAGCAATGCGGTGTTGTCGCATTTCAATGACTTCTCTCAGCATTGCTTCGCTGAGATTTCCGGCGACATGGCCAGAAACACGCGTCTGTTGAAGTCTGTCAAGTCTGACCTTGATTATATCTTTCAGAAACTCAGGTATTCTTGTTGTGTCCATCGCTGTGTGTTCCTTGTTTTTGTTTGTCACTACCTCGTCTTTTAAGGTTACTCTTTACTGCTTCATGCATCCATTGTTTTCGCATCTCATACTTATTGTTTGGATATTTAAGGGCGAGCGGAACAAATGAAATTTAGTGAAATTGAATGAAACGGAACAAAGTTAGAGCTTAATTTCCATGTACTAGTGAAGAAATTTTTACACTCTCAACCAATTAGAAATCACTCTAAATATGGTTATTACAAAGGTCAATAATCTTACCATATATAACAATCTATGATTGGATGACATAGTATAAAAAAAATTTACACTATCAGTGTATTTAAATTAAATTCATAAAGAAGTTATTGTTTTATTTGGATATTTTTATAATGAAAAGAAGAAGAAAAAAAAAGTGGTTTCATTCTATGTCGTCATATAAGAGGAAAAGAAAAAGGGATATTGGATACATGGAATGGAATGCATTTCATCCAGGTTTTTTTTATTCTATTTTTTTTTTTAAACAATTCAAGTAACAGAACCTTGTATCATTTCACTCTATTTCATCCCTTTCGATCAATGTACTAGTCTTTAGATTGGTTAGTTAGTGATTTGCACATCCTTGTCTTTTAGGAATTAGACATTGGCTTCCTAGTTAATCTCCATGTTAGTAGGTTTGTAAAACATGGGTTGCAACTTTTATGTTATTCTTGTAAGGCTATATATATGGCCACATTAGTTGATCAATATAGGTCAAGTCTTTATTCTTTCACTATTTTGAGTACCGAACAAGTGGTATTATTTAGGGCCCCATCAGAGGGGCATGATTCTACATAGAGGCTTGGAGAGGATATGGTGACTAAGAGTGGATTTGTGCAACCAATGATTCCCAAGTTCGATGGACTGATCATTAGAGTATGTTCATGGAGAATTTTCAGCAATCAAAGAGTATTGGAGTATAATTGAGGATGGGGTACTTGCAGTAGCAGAAGGAGTTCAACATAGCGAAGCACAAAAGAAAGCCATTGATGATGCAAGACTGAAAGATATGAAGGCAAAAAATTATCTCTTCCATGGCATTGCTAGATCAATTCTGGAGACCATTTTGAACAAAGATATAGCTAAAAGCATCTAGGACTCCTTGAAGAAAAAGTATCAAAAAACTGTATCAAAGGACAGTGCAAGTATAATGTCGGGAATGTCAATTGCAAATTTCCACACTTTAATTCAGATGAGTGATTTTGTGATATAATAAATTGATGAGGGAAAAGTGGTGACTATTGGTATGTGTGTGATGGTAATTTCTAAGGGAGGTGACTTTTGGAGTTGCAAGAAGTAATTAATTAATGTTTATCCAAGAAGTCTTTAGAAGCCACTCACCCCCACTATAAAAGGAAGTCCTTGTGAAGAGAAGAGACACCACCCTAAGTTGAAGGGGGGTCATGTGAAGGGAAAAAAATCCTAAATAGGAGAAATGTGATCCAAAGAGATGTGAGAAGATCTCTTGTGAGTGAGGGTGTTATCATTCCTTGTAAATCTTGAGTAGGGACTTGGATTTGTAAGGTGATACACTAATTGGAGAGGGTTTTTTCATGTTTGTCCAAAAAACTTGTAATCTTATTTGAGATAGTGCATATTTGTTTAGATGTTTTTTGTAAACGTAGGCAAGAGGTGCCAAACCACATTAAATTATGTGTCTTTCATTATTTCTATCTATACTGTGCTTTTTGTTTGTGATCCTATCTTTGATCTTTGTTATGTGCGGGGTTTTTCCACAACATATACAGAGCACAACGACAAGTGCTTTAGGAGTTTGAGAAGCTAAATTTGAAGGAGAGTTTGTCAATGACTATTTTTCACACACTCTTGCCATTGTCGACAAGCTATGTGTCAATAAGGCAAAGATAGATGATGTTGTAGTCATTGGGAAAATATTGAGATCTATGACACCTAGGTTCAATTATGTAGTATGTTCTATTAAGGAATCAAAGGATTTGGATGCTCATGCAATTGATAAATTACAAAGTAGTCTTCTAGTACATGAGCAACGAATGAAACCTTATGTAGTAGAAGGCTAGGCTTTGAAGGTTACCCTTGGTAATTTTTTAGGAGGAAAAGGACATGGTCTTGGTGGAATGCAAGGACAAGGAAGAGGTGGAGGCAAGCGCAATTTTGATAAATCTACTATTGAATATTATTTTTGCCATAAACTTGGACGCTTTCAATATGAATCATAGTAGTCAATAGCATGCTATAGTAGTGTTGTAGAGCAGAGCAACCCTAGGCTACTATGGGATTCAAATAGCATAACAGTTTTCAACAGTGGCCATTTGAAACCCATTTTTAAATAGAGGCAGAGGTAGTTTTCAACAATTTTCAAAATAGCGGCTTTTCATGTGCTATAGTGACGCTGCCATGATATAGGTTTCAAATACCCCTGAAACAACGGTGTTTTTATTTATTTATTGGGTAAAATTTTGATTTCTCCTCCATTTTCTAATGCATTTTTTGCTTCATAAACATAATAGGATTTGAAACCCTTCTTCCTTGGCCATTCCACCAAAAGTTACCTCTGTTTTGACCTTTGTTCTTTCATACTTTATAGGACTATTTTTCTGCTATGTTCCATTCTTTCTTCTTCCTTTAGACTCCCTAGTACATATGCTGCTAATTTTATCCAACATGTTGTGCCTTGCTTCTATTAATTTCACCATCATCTTTCATTTTTTGACTCAATTACTATGTTCTTATTGCTCCTACATTAATGGTGATTGCGTGCATAAATTGTGACTTATTATTTATCACAAATTTCTTTAATTTTGAGTTCTTTCTTATTTTTGAGTATTTATATTAGTAGTGTAAATTATTTAGTTTGTATTATAATTTTATAATAACAGTCATTCTACTTCCCACTTCGCCGTTATAGTGTTTTCAAAGTTGGCTGCTACACACCACTATCCGAGATTGATGACTATTGTATGAATGTCCAATGAAAGAATCATATTTAGCAAATTATGTTGCAAGTGGTGATGAAATGTTGTTGATGACATACGTGAAGGATAAAGAAGTCAGCAAAGATTAGTTATGGTTCCTAGACTCTAGATGTAGCAATCATATCTGGTGCAAGCGGGAGTTTTTTGTTGATCTTGATGAAAGTTTCAGAACAAAGGTGATACTAGGAAACAATTCAAGCATGAATGTGATGGGAAAAGGTAGGGTTCAAATGTTGGTAAATGGTATTGCACATGTCCTTACTAGTGTATTTTATATTCATGGATTAAGAAACAACTTATTAAGCATTGGTCAGATGGCTAAGAAGGGGCTTGAAATTCTCATACAACAAGGAGCATGCAAAATTTACATCCTGAAAAGAGGTTAATTTTGGCAGTTGCGGTATCCTCAAATCAGATGTTCAAGCTGTCTGCAGTAAGACAACTAAAGGAGGAAACTTGTTTCAACACTTTTTCAAAGGATCCATCCCAACTTTGGCATTGCAAGTATGGTCATTTGAGCTTCAACAGTTTGAACACACTTCAACAAAAAGGAATGGTGCTAGGATTGCCTTATCTTGACACAAAAGTATGAGCACATTGTCTTGTGGGAAAGCAATAAAGAATTCCATTTCCTCATGGAGAGACTGTCAAATTCTTGAATTGGTACATGTTGGCATTTGTGAACCAGTTTGTCCTATATCCAATGGCAAGAAAGGCAAATGATCAGTTTTATATATGACTCTAGTTGAAAAATATAGGTCGATTTTTTGGTTGAAAAATTAGAAGCCCTTATTACTTTCAAAAATTTTAGAATCAAGTTGAGAAAGAAACTGGCTTAGCCATAAAAGGGTCGTTGTACAGATCATGGGGGTGAGTTCATGTTACTTGAATTCACTATTTTTTACTGTGAGAATGGCATCCGAAGGCAACTGAAAACTCCGTACACTCCTTAGTAGAATGGTGTAGCAAAGCAGAAGAATTAGACGATCATGATATGGTTTGGAGTATGCTCTCAAGGCAAAAATTACCATAAACATTTTGGCATGAAGCTATTAATTGGGCACTCCACATTCTTATAGGAGTCCAACACTTGCAATGAAGAACAAAACCCCAGAAGAAGCTTGGAGCGGATTCAAACCATTACTGGCTTACTTCAAAGTGTTTGGATGTGTAACTCATGTTCATATTCCTGACTATAAAAGAACAAAGCTTGATGATAGAAGTATAAGATGTATTTTTCTTGGAGTTAGTGAGGAGTCAAAGCCATATATAGGTCGTATTATACTATTTCTCAAAGGATTATAATAAGTAGAGATATGGTATTTGAAGAAGACAACAATTGGGATTGGGGTAAAAATTATGAGGAGGCTATTTTGGCTAGCTTGGATTGGGATGATGATGACAAAGAAACAAATTAAATAACTGATGCAAATGGAGATGGAACTAAAACTGATGAATACAACAATGAGGAGCAAGAAGAAAAGGGCTCAAATGATGGGAATTCATCTAGCTTGAATGAAGAGCCACATGAACGTAGGAGATCATGACCAACATGGATGAGAGACTATGTAAGTGGGGAAGGTATATTAGAGGAAGAAGACACAACAAATTATGTCATGTTTACAGCAAATGATCCAACTTGTTTTGAAGAAGCACAAAAGGATGAAAAATGGAGAGCAACAATGGATGTAGAGATTGAAGATATAGAGAAAAATGATACTTGGGAATTAACAAAGTTACTTATAGAAGCAAAGAAAGTTGATGTAAAATGGGTGTACAAAACGAAATTTGATGAAAATGGTGATGTAGAGAAGTACAAAGCGCGTTTGTTACAAAGGGTTAAACCCAGAAACATGGTGTAGACTACATTCAAGTTTTTTGCACTTGTTGCATGTTTGGAAACAATTCGAATAGTGATTTCCCTTGCAGCTCAAAAAGGATAGAATATCTTTCAGCTAGATGGCAAATCTGCTTTCCTGTGTAGAGAACTTAATGAAGAGGTTTTCTTTGAGCAACCACTTGGTTATCAATAAAAAGTTGCTGAGCAGAAAATTTACAAGCTAAAGAAGGCTTTTACACAAGACTAAAATAAGCACCACAAGTCTGGTGTAGTTGAATAGAGTCTGTCTTTGCTAAGGAAGGCTTCAAGAAGTGTCCTTATGTAAAATCTTGATTGTGTGTCTATATGTTGATGATCTTATTTTTACAAGCAATGATGAATATTTGTAGAATTCAAAAATTCTATGGTGCGTGAGTTTGATATGACAACTCTTAAACGATAAAATATTTTCTTGGCATACTAGTTCGGCGAAGTGAAGATGGTATTTTATTTGTCAAAAGAAATATAACCAAGAGGCGTTAAAAAGGTTTGGTATGGATAAGCGTAATCCAATTGTTCCAAGATGCAAACTCATGAGGGATGTGAATGAAGGTATGGTGGACAGCACTCAGTACAAGAAACTAATTGGCAGCTTGATGTATCTAACAGCTACCCGCCTTGATATTATGTTTGTTAGCCTTTTAAGCAGATATATGGAGCATCCCACTGAGCTGGATCTCCAAGCTGCCAAGAGAGTATTGAGATATGTAAAAAGGACCTGTAACTTTGGGATATTCTACAAAAAGGGAGATGAGGAGTTGGTTGCTTGTATAGACAGTGATTATGCTGGAGATTTGGATGACAGAAAATGCACTTCAGGTTATATTTTTCTATAAAGCTCAGATGCTGTTTCTTGGTCCTCAAAGAAACAATCAATAGTCACTTTGTCTACCATTGAAGCTGAGTTTGTTGCTGCAGTTTCTTGTCCCTGTTTAGCCATTTGGATAAGGAGAATTTCAAATAATTTGGATCCTGATCAAGGTGGTGGCACAACAATTTTCTGTGCAGTAATTCAGCAATTGAGCTCTCAAAGAATCCTGTTTTTCATGGCCATTGCTAGCACATAGATGTCAGATTTCACTTTATTTGTGAGCTGATAAGGGATGGAGTTGTAAATTTAGTCCACTGTCATACTCAAGAACAAGTTGCAGATATAGTGACCAAGTCATCAAAGCTTGATTTGTATGTAAAGTTTCAAGGTCTATTAGGAGTATGTGCTGGTCCAAATGTAAACTGAATAAATTGATATTCAGTTTAAGGGAGGATGTTGAATTTTTAAGGTTTGAATTAGTTTAGTCTTTAGATATGTTCATGATTTGAATAATCCTTATCCTTAGGAATTAGATATTGGCTTCCTTGTTGATCTCCACATTAGTAGGTTTGTAAAACGTGGGCTGCAACTTTTATGTTATTCTTGTAAGGCTATATATATGGCCATGTTAGTTTATCAATATAGCTCAAATTTTTATTCTTTCACTATTTTGGGTACCTACATGTAAACATGGCCTAATTTGATGATAGTTGAGAGAAGGGAAGACGAAGCAAGTGGATGATTTTGTTTTATGTTTTGAAGAATTGATTCCTATATGCTAAGTTCAAATGGTGTTATTAGTGTTTTAAAACCTGGCTTGGACCTACTAGTTGGACTGGTCCGACCGGAAACCATGTGAATAGGTTGAGTCAATAATTGGATTGGATATGCTATTGACCCGGTGATGATGTCATCAAACCAACTTGAAACCAAATTAAACTAGTTAAATCCGATTCCGAGCAAACCACTGCTTTGGTGAATGTCTTCACTCTTCACGTGGAGTTCAAAGTTTGGTGATAGTCTGCACACGAAGCCCAATGGACACCTAGCTAGACTGATTTTTAAGCATAAAATGCAAAAAACTTCACCCGTGAAAATTGAACCCAGGGCCAAGGAAATAGTCAACATTGTAACTCACCACCATGAATCTTCAGTAATTATGTGACATGAATAATATATATACATATCTTTAAACATTATGTTACTCAGACCGATTCATGCAGTTCAACTACTAATCTGCTAGTTCGACCAGTAACCCATCAACCCAATACCTTGACCGAATCGATGACCGGTCTGGTTTTGAAGACACTGGGTGTTATCTTGAAGGAGCGTATCAGATATAAAATCCTTTGTGCGTTGTGTTCCACCTAACAACTTAAGATCTTGGGAAATTTCTTTCACTTGTGCACGTTGTACACTTTTCTATTCACCTTACTCGTTGCATTCCATCATATAAATTGTGTATGAAAGTTAATAGACAGAGATTCATGTGACTCTATCCTCATTGGTCATGTTCCTAGGGAATCAGCACCCATTCTTCTGACCAACATATCACAGGATGTTTTAATGGAGATGGACCTGCTGTTCTCTCTGTCTAACACTAACAGAAAGAAGAAGCTCTGGCTTTTTCAAGTCATAGCCAATTCCTCAGATATTTATTTATTTATCATCAGTTGCCTGAAAAGAACTTCCGCTTTACACCTATGTTGGTCCCTGCTGTTTCCTGTGGTTGATCTCCGTGGAAACCATGAATGTCTCCTCTAATTGGTTCTGTCCCCGTACTCCCTGTATGGGCTTTCTCTCCAGTCTCGAGCAAATCAAGTTTGTCATCTTTATTTGTCTCACAACTAAGTTTAGTTTGTTAAATAAATTTCAATGGTGTCCCAAATACATACCTTCCAATAATACATAGATTTAGTATTTTTATACTCAGTTGGAGGCTTTGGTTGTGATCGCATAAGCATGAAGGTTTCTCCACTTCCTTATTGGGTCCTCATGTTTTTGTACATCTAGTGAATGTATTTTTTGAGTTTCAACACTTCCCTGTCTCTGTATTGGTTCCTAAGTTTCTTGTGATGAACATGATCTGCTGGACAATTAGCTAGCTGGTGAGTAGGTTCAAAGACCAATCAGCGGGTAGGATTTTAGACAACAATGGGCAGCGTCTACTTAGGTGTAGAGGGAAATACTGTATAGTAGTATGTACCAGTGCAATGTGTCTGCAACTATGCCTATTTATAGATATCTATGCACTGGTCTTGTCTTCAAGTTCCATAATTAAATAAATGCCTGAAATATAATAAAGGGTATAATTGAATAATTTCTATATAATGAAAATTCCTAATATTAGTATACATATGCGTATATTGACATCATATGTACATAAAGGCTTGATGATCTTGTTTCCTCCCTAAAATGCTTATTATCAAACTTTTTCGTTGTGTAATAATGAGTGTTTTCTGTTTAGCTGACTGGTTAGCCAATTTTGGGCACTCTCATGACATAGGCATGCAGATTTGGATGCATCCTCCTACAGCTTGTTCTCTTATTGTTTTCCAAGATTGTATGGGAGTGTGTCTCCCTCGTAGGACTCGTGTAATTGTTTTGTTTTGGGCCTCTAGGCCCTCCTACACACCAAATATAATAATAATAATAATAATAAGTGTTTTCTCTATTGTTATCACATAAACAAGCAATAAATATCTTTATTTGCATGTTTCCCTGTTACGTCAACGGCACCAGAAGGGGACACCTCTTGCAGGTTGAGGCTTTCCTTCGGTGAACTGCATACTCTACGACCGTAGGGACACCTTTCTGGTTCATTCAAAGCGAGCCATTTAGCTCCTTATTGAAATTTATGCTGCAGTCTTCAAGTGTTGATAACTTAACTAGCTAACTGAATAGTAAAACAGGTAACATAGTCAGAATGTTAAAACAAAATATAGTTTTGAGCCTTTGACGGCCTGGGGGTTGTGTGAACAAACCAAAATTGAAGAGGAAAACAATGGAGGAAAACCTAGGATGGGTGTTGAACGAACCATATGTTGATGAGGATGTTGAAGATGAAAGTGTCTTTGATGACGACAATGAACTATTGACGACATTGGTAACAACAGGACATCTGGTGAAAGAGAAGCAAGTAAACAGTCGGAGCGAAGCCAGAAAAGCTAACACAAGCAAAGTCAGCAGCAAAAGCTCACCTTGGCTTCCTAACAAATTAAGAAATGAAAATGGTGATAATTATGGAGCTGGGTGTTGTGTTAATTCCTTAGATGCACCGTTTCTCTGTTGCTTACAAGTATCCTAATTTAGATTGTTGGTATCTCCGTTTTGATGTTACGAATTTCGAATTTTATAATTGTCATATCTACTTTGGTGATGAACTGTATTTTGTGATAAACATGATAGATGATAAAGTGAGGGAAGAGTATAAGAAACAGGATTAAAAGAGCATATAGGTTAGTTGTACATAATGTAATGAAAGAAGCTTCTATATGCGCTTGCTAAACCCCCTTCCCCCACTTTTTTAGTGACTTATTTTTTTATTTTTTTATGAAATGAAACATTAAAGCTTGGTTCACCCTGTCGCAGAAGTATGAAGTCAAAAATTATGGCAACTTATCCTGACGCGTTTCCTGAAGACTCGATGAGCGAAGTAATTGATAGGAGGCCAGATCTTGAAATGCCCAAGTAACTAATGCTGTTATCATCCGAACACAAAATAGAACAAGTTATATGACAGTTTGTTTAATTTCTTTTACTTTTTCCTGGTAATAAACATGCCCTATTTGTTATCAATCGTTTTATTACCAGCCTCTTGCCCTTGATCAAATTCTCTAAACTTTTTGTCCATACACTTTACCATTGCGATCAGTAAATGCCTTATGCGATAAGATGAAATGTCAGTTTCAGGTGGAACTCTTGGCATTGCTATGGATGAGCATGGAAATACGGGTAGCCGTAGTTCATTAAATTTAACATATAAAATTTAATATCAAATGTTTTCATAGGGTGGTTCCCTAAGTCCGATTAGCAATTGGTCAACGGTTATATTTGTTTCTATTTAATTTACTTGGACTACATGTCCTCTCTAGCAATGCAATATTTTTCTGTGATGAATGGTGGAAACCAAGAATTAAGCTGATGCTATTCTTCACGATAATATAAATGACTAGAACTTGCTACATTCCCTTACACATCGTCTCACGATTCTGTTAATGAAATTATTGATCACACAACAGAGCCGAAGGACAGGTTGACAATGAACCATAATCAGGTGTATCGCTCACAACTAACAATTGTAGTTGAATTAATTAATTTAAGTATGCTGTTAAAATAATTTAGAGGGAATTAAATCATTGACAGTGTAGCTAAATTGAAGGTGAAAAGGTCCAAGAGCAGGAAGACTACTTGAACTAAACAATATGGTGACCTTCATAGCCAGAAAACACCCTATTACATAACAGATTGTCCACAAATATAATTCTCTCCAGTATGCCCAAGTCAATCATCAAATAGAACGATAAACAGACTAAATTAAGACGAAAAACTCGAAAACTTAAAAAGCCAACTATATTTCAGTATTTCCCACCTTGCTTCTACCCCTGTTGAAAGTAACAAAGTAAGCTGCTCTGCAACAAAGTAGATCTAAATTTACAAGACAGGAAACGAACAACCAAGTAAAAGAAAGAAAAAAGAAAAAAGCAAAGAGAAGGATAAATCCCGAACAAAAACCAAAAGATATAAGCATCTTAGGCAGAAACCCTAAAACCCAAAAACCCTAGGAGTAAAGCCTGTTAGGAGCTAACCACTGTAAACAAAACCCAATGAGAAGGGATTGGTGCTAGCATTCTATGAACTAACTCCGCCCAGCCAATCTCAATATACAGATCTTTTATCTTCACTAGGCAACCAATCACTATCTTCAGACTGCAAGAGAAGGCAAGACAGATCAAATAAGGCGGAACCAAGTAGCTGAGTAATATATTTCTAAGGAATGCCACTCAAATTGATTGGACCGCCACCCTTAAACACAGTAAAGCTTAGCAACCATTAGCAACCCCATTGGCCACAATCTTACTCTCAGAAACAACTGGTTTAGCACCCTTTGGGGCATCTCCAGTTTTTGTAACAGATCCATTCTCGGGAACTTTGTGGTCATCACTATCCTTCTCAGCAAGGGTAGGCTCCTTGAGCAAATCCGAGCTAACTTCAGGTTTTTGAGTATTAACTTCCCCATTTATCTCAATCTTCTCGTCAGTAGGTTTCCCTTCCCATACCTGCATCAGTATAATTAAGACAACAAAAAGATATCATGAGCACACACGATCAATTATTTTCACATAACTAGAATAATAGAAATATGACTTGCCTGCTTTGGGAATTGTTGCTTGGCTTTCTTCTCCAAGATGGTCTTCTGGCGGGCCTCATAGAAACCAAAATCATCCAGAATGCATGTCTTACTGGTATATTCCTTGAAAATTTTGATTAATTTCAGCCCTGGCTCCAACATTACCTGCAAACATAAACTTGGTTGATCAGATGAAAAAACAAGACAACATTACAAGGAACTGACAGCTACACGAGCAGAACCTAATTACCTCTTGTGTATCCCGACTGTTGGTGACAGGTTTGTTCTCATTGTTGTCCAAGGTAATGTGCCTCAACAAATTGTTAGGAACATCCTTAACAATGTGCCACTTTAGAGGAAAACAACCATTCCACTTGTCTTGCTGCCAATACTCAACACTCTTGTTAAAATCAACAGGACCAATCATTTCAGCAAGCCCCACAAATTGCCCACTGGTATTAACCTGCATAGGCACATAACATATGAGATAAAAATGACCAAATAAGCAAATAAAATTGATCAACAACATTCAGATATGCTTACCGAGAAGAAAAGGAATACAGGGCAGCCACCAGGTTTCTGTTGTGCCTCCTGGTATGCAGCATCAAGCTTCTTGTTGCCATTTTGTGTACTGGCCCACACATTATACTTGATGCTTTTATGGATATCATCCTCGCTGTATGACTTAATGACAAAAAATTTGGCATCAGTATACTCTTCTGGAAAATCAGCTTTGTTATATTGATCACGGTCTGGAATGGTACTGATCTTGTCTTTCTCCTCATCAGTGCCAAGATTTGCTGGCAAATTCTGCCCTTTGACTGCCAGAATAGTTGGTGCAAAACCTTTCTGGTTCTTACCTCCCTTGGCCCTAGGTCCTCTGTTCAGTTCGTTCAAGCCATCTACATTCTCATTGCCATAGCCAAAGTAGCCACCACCTCTTCCCCTAGTTTTGTATTTACTGTCAACAGCTAACCAAGCCCGTCCATTTGTGCGAGAATCGTACCCATGTGTTCCATAGCCCATTCCAGATCTGACAGTGTTCCCATATTGACCATATAATTTGTTTGGATACATCCTATTTATGAAGCTATGGGTGGCTCCCATGGCAGGCATTGGTCTTGGATGGTGCAATCCCTGGCACAAAAGAAAAAGAAAAATTGAATGTCAGCTTATGTATAAATAATCATAACACCAGTCTAAATGGACACAAGAAGACAGTTAGCCACAACAAGTTCCATCACAACTGATGGACCAAGCAACAAATCATTAGCCTAGAAAGCCATCAATTATAACAATTAGTAATAACAGACCCTTCAAGATATTATGCATACCATAAATTGGGAATTAGGACGGAAGGTCTGGTTCCTTGAGGCAGTGTTGTTGCCACCCGATATTGAGGAAGTGATCGTTGTGCTACTTACAGGCCTTGGCTGCCCGTCTGAAAATAGTGGGGCATCTAGCCATGGGATAGGTGAGCGTACTCCATCAAAACCAAATCTTGGATCCTGATAACCTGAAGTTGGACCACGACCTGGCATAGCAACCCTTTCATTTGAAGCTTTGGAACTAAAAGATGAATTCTGATTGGCCTGTTTAATAGGAGCAGCAGCATTATTACCTTTCACATTGCCACCATTTGCGACGCCGTTAGAATTTCCATTAGCTGTTTCAACAGGGAGAGGCTTTTGATCAGCAGCTACAGAGGTGGAAACCTCACCCTGAGGAATGACAGCAGGAGTAGGTGTGAATGGCGCACTGGTAGGTGTTAACGGTTGAAAATAGGGAGGATACTGATAGTGTTGAGGCCCATACAACTGACCATCATTTCCCATGGTTGGAACTGGAGACCCTGCTGGCGAATAGGGGCCATAGGGCGCATATCCATATCCATGGTGATAAACTAGAGACCCATTATCCCCATAAACTCCCTGCAAAACGTTATAATATAATATAAATAAAAACATTAGCAAGAGTCAAAAAGGCCTAAAAAAAATTTGGAAAATAGGAAGGAAAAATTACTCACCGAAGTCATCTCAACTCCTTCTGAATTCACATATCTCGAATAATCATCCCACTCGTTACCAGTCCCATCATAACCTGCAATAAACAAACCATTTCAGCTTGTACAGGATTTATATTGCATTTACAAAACTTCCTGGCAGACAAATAATGTCATTTTTCTGCAGTATTTTTCCACGAACTCACCACCATAATAATAGGCAGTAGACGGGTAACCATTTGGGAGGTAACACATCGTAGGATCAATAAAATCCTGTAACACTGGGGTCACAGACCGATCATACGACGGGATCTGGCCATTTGCAGCATTTCCTGAATCAACTGATCCATACTGATTCCCAGTGGCCTACACAATATTGAACAAATCAACTCAATACCACACAATTCACTAATATAACACAGAACCACGTAAAAATACATCTCACTTAACATTTCAGAAGTCACACCACTACCACAAGCGAGTCAAATGATGAATTTTCAATAACAGCCACAAAAAACACAAGCTTTTACCTTCTTGTTAGGCTCAGGAATCTCCAAGGCCTTGGGCTGAGTTTCTAACGATAGCTTCTGTAGCAAATCAGTTGCTTCTGTAGCAAATCAGTGAAGGTACACAAAAAAACTCTGGCAAAATCAAAGTTTCAAACAACCAAAAATCCTAAAACCAGCAACAAACAGACGAAAAAAAAAATTCAAAAAACCTCAAACCCCCAACACCCCACAACCTCAAACGAGTCAATTCACAGAGGATTTCAAACCAAAAAGTCAACACCAGCAAAAACACTCAAACAGATTAACAAACCCCAACACGCACACAGCACAAATCAGCACCCAACATACCAAACCCTAAAAGATCACCCTCCCCCGAACCCTAAAATCAAACGAGGAACCAAAAACCCGCCGGATCCAATCCGCGATTCAATACAACAGATCAAGAAAAAGCGAAACACAGCAAAGAAATTGCATAGCGAAGAAGGATACGATCCGCGGGATTAGCAACGGTAGCCATGTTAAATCAACCACGAGATCTGGTTCTTCTTCGGAGGCAGAAATCGAGAAACGGAAGCCCTAAATCCGAATCGGAATCGGAAGCGAGGGTTTAAGCCCCAAATCGAAGAGTTGAGAAAACCCTAAAAGGAGCGATACAAAGAGAGGGAAAGAGAAAAAGAGAGAGAGAGAGAGAGAACAACACAACACACACAAACGGGTATCGCAGCCGCCAAGGGTTTGGGTTTTTGGGGAGAGAGGGTTTTGTTCCTCCAAAAGCAGTGATTCAAATAGCACCACCACGCTCTCATTTCGCACTCTCGCTATCTCACCCGCGGGTAACCCGTGATCTCATTTCCCTTCTCTCATTGGCGGATCCGGACACGTGGGGGCTCCCCATTGGACTTGCCCGTTGTAAATTATTACCAGGGTTAGGTCGCTGTTGGTCTGTCGTACCTGCTTGGTTAAGGCGCTGGGTGACGTTAGTGAGTCCCTTTGTGAATCTTGTAGATGCGGGGTTTGGGCAAAAGATGGAAACCCTAATTAGAAAATGACACGGATGTCCTCGTCCAGCTGGAATTGTGGTAACCCTTCTTCGGTTTTTACTTTGGGCACCTTCTGTCATGTGCTCCACCGCATACTGTTTTCGTTCTTCATTTATTTCCAGTTTATCAAAACAAAAAACTAATAATATTTTTTTAAAAATTAAAATAATTATGCGTTATGCGTTATTCAATTTTATAATAATAATAAGTTGGATTTTAGTTTTAGGAATGCTAGCAAATTTTTCTCTAAATTAGAATAATAGTTTTAAGATTGAAAGAATATATAAAATTATTATTATTATTTTTAGATAATGACGAATTTATATGTCTTAAAAAATAAAGTATAATGAAAAATACCTTCAATATTAAGATACAACATTTTAAGACTATTTGTAGGTCAACATAAGGAAGATAAAGATAGGTTTTTTTTTTTTTGCTGAACTGATAGGATAACTTATATTGTTTTTATTAAATCTATTATTTGATAAATTAATAAGATGAAATAAATTTATTTTATTTTATTTATTAGTTTAAATGTTATTTTATAAAAAAAAATAGAATAGATAAAACTTACTTCGGTGGTCTAATTATATTTAATGTTGACTGAAAAAATTTGAGTATTGATTACAATAATTATGAAAATAAAATATCATTTGATTTGATAAGTATTAACTAAAGAGAAGAAATATTGACTTTATTTAATATTGAAATTCATAAAACATTTGTTAAAAAAAGAGGAAGACATGTAGTGCATATTTGTAGAGCTGTCAAAATGGGCCCGTCTTGATGGGCCAGCCCGTTTAGCCCGCAAAAAGGGCTAGGCTGGACTCAAAAAAAGAGAGCCTAAAAGAAACCGAGCCATTTCAGCCAGGCTCGTCTTGCCCGGCAGGCTAATTGGGCCCAGGCCGGGCTGGCCCGATATATATATATATATATATACAATGAAAATATTAATATACTTAAAAAAATAAAAAATAAAAAGGGTCACACACATTTGTAAAAAAGAAAGGCTAACATAGATACTACTTCATTTTGTAAATAAAATTCGCTTAAATACTTTTTTAATGAGACTATTGAATAATTAAGTCAATTATATACAAATAAAAATGTTCGTTTTTGCTAGAAAGTATGTAAAATTTAATTTTAAATATTTAATATGATTTAAATAATTTAATTTTATATATTTTTTTACAAAAACAAATAAATAAAAATCAAGTCAAATTGTCCCGATGACCCGCATAGCGCTGGGCTGGGCCAAAAAAATGGGCCCGGACACAAATCGAGCTGGCCCGAGCTAGGCCGCCCAATTTGACAGCTTGGTTTGAATTCAGTAACTAGGTTATTTGTCAAATTGGAAACAACTCCTTATAGCTTCTACACCTTTTGTGAAATTGACATGAATATACAAGCATACGTGCTTCCTTTATGTGATTCCAAACACGCTGATAATTGTACAAGAATAAGAACAAGTATAGTCTTATATTACAAATTTGAGTTTTCGTTATTGAACATTAGGTAGGCCTATTGTACTTTCTTGTTCTGTATAATACATGATTTTACCATTACTGAACATTTATATTTTAAGTTTTAAAAAATTATTAAGTACTTTTAAATTTTTCTTTTATGTTAAGATTTATCTATTCCTTCAAATCTCAATTTTGATTATTTTTAAACAATTCTTTATATGTTTAAAGTTCTTTTTTATCTGGATTCTCATTTTCTTATACTTTCAATCAATTTTTCATTTTAAAAATTTTACTATTTTCATTCTAAATTTAAGTTATCTATATTTTCTTACTTTTTTGTGTATTAGTGACAATGAGGATTTAAACCTAAAACCTCATACAAACTACTCAATCCTCCATTTCTTCACACCATTTGGCCGACCTTAGTGGGCCAATTACATATTTGTTTAATTCAATTATAGTATTTCTTTTATAATGTTAATATTCTTCTTTATATTTTTTAAACTTTACTTAATTTGAAAATATTTGTATAATATACTAAATACTTGTAATAGATAGAGATTATTTCACTTATGGGAATAAGAAATTAAATTATAGGGAAAAAATGGTTAGGAGTTGATTGTTTCTACATGTATTAGGCTAGAGATTAGTGTATTTATATTATATTCATAGAAATATGGTAAAGAGAAATAGAGAGATAGAAGAAATATTGAATTAGTTAGAAAATTAATAATGACATTTATTGTTTTGCTAACAAGATAGGATTGAATGTAGTAAAATAGTTACATTTGAATTTGATTACTTCCTGTACCATTTATATCAATCTATATAATTATGGGAGCTTTTAGAAAAAAAGTTTTTATATGTGTTAGCATCTCATGTACTTTTTGCTTCTTTTTCTTCTCGTTAAACTTAATGAATTAGAAAAAAAATTTCCTACTAACTAGGTTAACTCTAACTCGCCTAAATTCATCGCTTATTTTTTAGTTGTTTGCTCTTTGTCATAATTGTAATGATTTATGAAGTTTATCTCTTCACCCTTTACGTACAACTATGCCCTTATTTTTTTCAACAACCTCTGCTTTGGAATTCTAGGTTTGCTTCATATAACTCATTAATATTATTGAAGACAATGGTTCATGCACATGATGATAGAAGGCATTTTTTTTTCCAACCATGAGCTCAAATCTTAATTATTGTTAACGGCGGTTGTTTGATTTTATTTCCATGATTCCTTTCAAATTCAATATTATAACAATACTAACATGTGTTTCCCCCTTGAGTTTTCTCTCCTCGTGAACGAAAACCAATCTTAAGTAGAGGGTTTAACCAATCTCTATCAAGTTGGGGCCATAAGCACACCTTACATACAACAACAAAAACCAACACTTGTCTTTATTGGGTATTTAAAATCATCCACCACTACACTATAGAAGTTATATTAAGAAACCTTCATAATAAACAAACACAATCCCACTAAACAACAATTACCATATAAAATTCCACTTTTTGTACTTAACATTTTTCGTCGACAACGGATAACGTACCTTATAAAGATTTATGAAACATTTAATTAGTTTTCACTTGAATTTTAAGTATTTTACTTTAGACTAATATGTCTTAAATCTTAACTACTAAGTTTTATTGACAATTTTTTGGGATAATTATGGTTTCACTAAACATATCTTTATATTTCTCATATAAATCATTAAACTTTAAAAATTTGCAATAAATTTAGATTAATGAATCCTAAAATTTTCATTTTGGGTTTCGAATCTAGATTTAACTAAAAAGAAAACATTTTTAGTTTACTATTATTTTGTTTTTAAAGTTTACCAAAATTATGATGAACAAGGTCATCAAAATTCACTTAATTCATTTTTTTTCAAACTAATTCTAAAGCTAAAATTTTCCAGTTTTCAAAACCAAACTTAGGTGTAAGTTTGAACATTTAAACCATTTGTTGTTATGGGCAAATTATATTCTTTAAAGAATAAAAAGTCTGTTTTCATAACACTAACCCATGCCTTCAACAAAATTTACAAAAAATCCCAATTAAACAAACAAGCCAAAGAGGTCAGATTGTTTCACTGGAAGACAATTAGCTTCTCATCCGATTTTAGTAACCAAGACAAATTGTTTTAAGATAAAACTTGAAATCACAATCTAGCATTTTAAGTCTAGTTTTCAAAAATATGGTGTGTGCAATTTATAGTGATTTTCCTTCCAAAATCGAAATCAAAAGTACATAGTACTTCAGCTCCAAATTATAAAAATCATATAAAATAAAAAATAGTTCATTTCAAACATATGATATATTATTTAAAGCTTGAACTATCTAGTTTATACTATTTAAAAACATTTTTCAAAAAACATTCACAAAAATACAGAATCACGAAATGTAACTTTTGCCTTTTTTGCATCTAGACAACAACAACCCAACTCAAAATGGACAAAGCTCTCTCATTTCTTAACTTTTTGAGTGCTTCTTAGGCCTAAATCGTAACCCCATGAGCCTATTTTCCAACAAGACAAGAATCATGCAGAAATAACCAACTAAAACCGAGAGTTTATAGCAAAAATACTCAGACATGCTTCTACAAAAAATAACACTAATAGCATATATTTATCATATAAATTCATGTCTCTTCAACAAGCTTCATATATTGAAGTAATTACCAATACAAATATAGTTTTCACTCAAAGTACAATACTAAACAAATCCTATTCATTCAAAACAAAAGTTTAAAGGTAAGCTTCATTTACCTCTTAAGACAAACTATGAAGCTTCAAAGAAGAAAGATGAACTCAAATGGTGGGAGAAATGCACTCCAACCCCACGGTTTTGCTCTAGCAGTAAGGAGGAGAACTTTGGCTTTGCTTTCTCTCCCTAACCTCACTGTTTGTTTTCTGGCAACAAGGTAGGTGTTCTAATTTTTTTTTGAATGGCTATTTAAGACATAACTAAGAAGGTTTTGATTCATTGGATAATAGGGTTTTAGGGATCAAAGTTAGATTAATTGATGGATAAAAGGTGGTATACGGCAGCTGAGCAAACAAACTCCATTTTAAGAAGTTTGATATTTGAAATTTTAAACTAAAAGGGGTTAAAGTGATTTATTATAAATGAGAGACAAGGTTTAACCAAATTAGTAAATTGAAAAGTAATTTACCTTAAAATAGGTGCTAATTATTTAGAGAAACTAGTTTTAGCACCCATGCAACGCATGGAGACATACGAGATTTATTGATAAGTATTACAAATAGTATAGTAATATTAATAATTAATAATTAATAATATATGTTTGTTAACATAAGCATTATAGGTATGTATTTATTTATATTTATATTCCATTTAACATATATATGTATTTATTATAAAAGGGGAGATGGAAAGGTAAAGATAAAAAAGGTAAAAAACTCATTTAAAAATTTAAAACCCCCCTCATACTAATGACGACACACAATTTATTTCTTATGTTATGTTTTATGCATATTTTACTAATTAATTTATATATAGATTTTAACATGTAAAAAATAACAATACAACTTTTTTAAGATTTTAAACTTTAAATAGCATGTGAAAAAAAATTGAAACAAAATTTGGATTGAATTTTAATTTCTATCATTTAATTAAATATAAACTAATTACTTAAGAGAAAATTAAAAATTGATTAAATGAAAAACATTAATTAAATTAGTTAAGTAAGAAGATAGTAAGTAAGAGAGAATAAATTTATATTAAAATTATTATAACAATAATTCAAATTCAAAATTATAATAGAGTATAACTTCTTTCAAGTAATTCAAATTTTAAGGTAATTTAAGGTAAATTGTTTAGATTTTAGGTAAATTGTTTAAATGTTAATTTGATTTCAAGTAAATTGTTCAAGAAATTTTCTTACTTGCTTTTATAAAAAAAATCTTCATGCCATGTATTATATTCTAATATAATTTCTATTGTAATAAATTAACATATACATGTCAATGTATAAAAGAAAATTAAAATTTGTCCAAGTAAACAAAATCCTAAATAATTTATTTAAGTGAAAAGAAAAAAATAAAAATGAATAATGATTTGCCTAAAATTTTATTTTAGACACTATTTTTGCATGGAAAAGATAAAAACAATTACATGGATTTAGTTTGATTTTGTTATGTAATTACATATATATTAATTAGGTAAAAGAAATTTTAATTTTGATTTGACAAAATCTTTAGTAAAAAAGTTCATCCCTGTGAATTAAGCATAAATTTCCCTTCTTGCTCTCATGAAAAAATTGTTCATCCTCATGTGTTATATTTATATATTTACTCTATAATTGAAGTCTAAATTTCTCTTCACACTTGAAAAATTCATCCCATTGTTATATTTTTTTCATACTTTCTATGTTTAAAAAAATAAAAAAAATCAATAATTATTTAAGTTAGGAAGAGAAATCCATAAAAATATATTTAAATTAAAGATTAATACAAAAAAAGTATAATTTCACCATAAATAATTTAGTTGTGATTTCAAGTAAATTATTTTTTAATTAAAAAAACTATCATGCTTTAGTTCTTAGTTCCATTTTTTTTAATTTAATTGAATTAAAAAACTATCATGACTAATTGAAAATGTTTGAGTATGAAATTCAACCACATACAGTGAAAAGTGCTAACAAACTTTCTATGCAAGTTAAAACTCAAAATATATATATATATATATATATATATATATATATATATATATATATATATATATATAAATATAATATATATTACATTGATCACAATTGTTGCTGATTCTTCAATCCATCTGAGGATATAAATTAATGGGCAATAGTCATACCACAATGAACACCAAACCTCCTTTCTTCGATTGTCTTATCCTATCAACAATTGAACAAAAATTGAAAACTCAATAAGATCCATATTTGAATTAGGCTAGGAATATTTTTGCCACCACAAATAGTAGATATTTAGCTCTAAAACAACACACCAAGTCTTGCATTTGGAAGCACATTTAGTGTTGTGGTTTACCTAAGAAGCATATCTACCTCCATGCAAAACATGGCTTTAAAGGAAAAAAAAAACTATGATGTTTTAGTTCTTAGTTCCATTTTTTTAATTTAATTTTGATTTCTCAAAGCCTAATCAGAATGTATTAAAGGCTGTGCTTAAGGTTCATTCCTTGATTAGGAAATAATTTAATAAAAAAAAATTTAGGATTCACTTTAAGAAAAAAATTATATAGATGCAAGATCGAGATGACAATTAAAAGAAAGAAAACAATATTTTAAGCCTTTTTGCAAGAAATAGATACCAATGTTCAGTATCCCAAAACTCCATTGTCAATAACAATGTCCATACATATTCCACATCTTTCCCCTTCAATAGGTAAATCATCCTATTAAATAAGAAATATTAAATGCTCAAGTGAAACATATGCCATCAGTGATTAATCAGTTGCTATACATGACTCTTTGTCTTGCAAGCTTGTACATCATTCAAACATCATGGATGAAATTAAAAGTATAAGATGGCATAAAATTATCAAAACTAAAAAAAATGCAACAAAAATAAACGTAAATGAGGGTTTAAGCAGCATTTCACATCCAAAGTGAAAGTTACCTACTATGTAGAAGAGAGCAGTGAACTTATATTATCATTGACATCAAAAGCATGCTATGTGAGTGTGAGCATAACATTAATTCGTCACGAAATCTGCCTCCATTGGGAAATTAGCTCATAGCTGGAAACTAATTCACCACAGCTTTGCCCCTAATTCGAGGTGTCATACCAAATTCAAGGGAGGGTTACATGCACTTATATTTAAAATATTATTAGACAAAACAAGATCAAGCTGAAGTGATTAATAACAAAAATGAAAGAGATTAGAGGGCTTGTACTTTGAAATAAAGACCAAGAAGTTGATTTTGAAGACGAAATAAAGATAAGTTGTTGGTAAGATTTCAAAAGAGATAGAGGCTAGTTTAGAGAAGAAAGATGCTAACGTAATGAATTTCAGAGCATGAACTTCCAAAAATTGGGGATTAGGGATTAGCAATTTGAGAAATTAGGGATTTCCAAAATGCAACGAAACAAAGCAACTCTTCCTAAACACCACACACATATATAGAGAATAGAGATTGTGCATGCTAATTTCAAATCCTTCTGCCAATTTTTTCATTCAAGATTTAAAATTGCATTCAGATAGGTAAATAACATAAAGAAATATATTGGGAATTTTTGACCTTTTTCACAGTCTCCTTCCTCATTAAAATTTATTCTCTTGGCATTCTGGTTTTGGGTGTTTGTGAAAGTTTTAGCTTGCACACTCATTTTGTCAAAAACCATTCTTTCCAGCCACAATCGCAGATATCTCTTTCGTGTTAAGGTCCCAGAAATTGTCAAAGAAAATATTTGGGGAAGAAGAATGTTTTGTCACTTGTGAGGCCTTTTTTTTTTTTTTGCGTTAAAAGCCTTTTTCTTTGGTCTTTTTAGCCTGACACAATGGTGGACCTATGTGTTAAAAGTCCTGGCATTTTTTATTCAAAACCTCTTCTTTTTTATTTAAAGTGTAATAAAAAAATTAAAATAAAATAATTCCTAAAATAGCTAATTTTGGTGAGGATTCAATTTGGTGATGTGCTGAGAAGATGACACCTGTAAAAACTTGC
>QUWT01000307.1:0-17500 GCA_004329165.1 Spatholobus suberectus | reverse complement strand
CAAGATTACGCTTGGACGAGAGCTAAGCAATCATCCAATGTCACAGGCAAAAGTAAGCCACACAAGCCCGAGAAGGCTTCTGTGAGCACGGGGAGAAGCCCTGTGGCAACCCTGGACCAACCACTTAGGGGGTGGTTGGGCGAGGTACTGCCCCCCCCCCCCCCCCCCCGGCCCCGATAATAGGCTAATATGCCATTGCAGATTTTGTACAAATAGATACCTTTTTTTTAGCAGACATAAGTCCAAAATTTGGACCTAGAGGTTGAATTTTGATGAGATTTTTTGCAGGGATGCTTAGAAAAATAATATCTTCTTTTTCCCCAAAAATCAAAACTTTTTACCAAGGGATTATTTTTTAATTAATTTTTAAAGTGGCTAAAATACATAAAATCCCAAAAAATGGGAAAAGGTATCTAGAAATAGAATTTTGATGTGAATTTTTTCAAAAATTGACATATTAATATAAAAAATATGTCCTCCAAAAATCATTGTGAAATTCAAAGGGATTGAATTTTAGTGATTTTTTTACCAAACTTGGCAAAATGCAGAAAATTCTTTAAAATGGAGGATGAAGGACTTTCACCTCCAAACCTTCCCAATGTCATTAGGGATCTAAGGGAACTTGTTTTAATTAAAAAAAATAGGTTGAATCTCTGTTGGACATGTTGGTGCTCGGTGGTCGGTCCTTGGCTCAGTGCTGGTGCTAGTCGTGGTGCTAATCTTGATGCTTGTGTTGGTCGTGGTGCTGATCCTAGTGTTGGTCATGGTGCTGATCCTGGTGCTAGTGCTCGTCTTGGTGTTGGTCGCGGTGTTGATCCTAATGCTTGTGCTGGTTGTAGTGTTGATCCTGGTACTAGTGCTGGTGCTGATTCTGGTGCTGGTGCTGGTCGCAGGTGCTGATCTTGGTGCTAGTCCATATTTTATGATGATGCATGTTTGCTTTCAATGTATGGTGTGTGAATGGATGCAATTAATACAACCACATGTTATTTTATAATTACATAAATACGTCACAAAATATTTATCCAAAAATGTATTTTATAATTCAATCATGTTTTAGTAAAAAAAAATTATTCCAAGTTTTTAAATTAATTACAAATTTAATCCAAATAAAATAAATTAATTAAACATAAAATTACATGAATAATAAGAGAAAGGTTAATGTGATTTGGGTGTCACAACACATACTAAATAAATAATATAATATTATAAAATAACAATAATTTAATTAAGCCTAATTAAAATAATAATTTATAAATATAGTTATATTTACAATAATTCATACTAATTTATTTTAAATAATAATTATGATTAGAATTTAAGAGATAAATTATTATATATCAATATATATATATATATATATATATATATATATATATATATATATATATATATATATATATATAGGGTGGAGATCAAGTTACTCCAAGAGTAACTCTTGGTAGAGTTACACCACTCAATAACTTTTAATATGTATTAAATTTTAATGATCCAACCGTTGAATTAAAAAATTATATGTCAATGATCATGTATACCAAATTTTAGGTAAATCAGACATTTGTAACTAGTTAATCTTATTATCGACATTTACTTATAATTTAGAAAAGTATATTATGCGTTAATTTGAATCTATTTAACGAAATATCAAATAGTTTTCAAATTTTATAAAAATTTGTAGATTTGATCTACTCAATATAATCTTTTAATTCAACGGTTGGATCGTTGAAATTTAATACATATCAAGAGTTATTAAATGGAGTAACTCTACCAAGAGTTACTCTTAGAGTAACTCTACCAAGAGTTACTCTTAGAGTAACTTAATTCCCACCCATATATATATATATATAGGGTTAGGATCCATTGATATTAAGTGTCAAAGTTAGTCAAATTACACATTCAATAAATTTTTGTAAAATGTAAATTTAATCAATCTAACCGTTGAATTTGATGTTATTATTAATTAGATTAAGTATACAAAATTTCGTACAATTCTAAATTATTTAATAATTCATCGCATCACTTTGTTTAACGTACAATATGATACTAAAATATATGTAAATACTCAATGTTAGATAAGATATTTAGAAAAGCTTAAATTATGTGAAATTGATATACATGATCATGAAGATAATATCATACAATTTAACGGTTGGATTGGTTAAATTTACATTCTATAAAAAGCTATTGTATAAGGGTTTGCTAACGTACACCCACTTGTTTTTTAGTTGGAGTACATTAGCAAGCTACATCACTAGTATATTTTAAGATAATTCTTAGTTATAATTTGCTAACGTACTCCAATTAAAAAATAAGTGTATATAAATTAATTTTTTGACTAGAAATAAGTATATATAATAAATATTTTAAAGTGTATTTTAATATCCCTCTCTTTATGTATGTGCTTGGATATTATATATTTTGTAATAATATTTCTTAGTAATATTTTTTAACTAATACAAATTTATAAGATAGATATAAGATCGGTTTAGTAGTGGGAGGTTTGGATAACTTACATGATGTCCTAGTTTAAAATCTCTTTGTCACAATGTATATAAAAAAATTAGATAGATAAATACATTAAATTACACACTAAAAAATTTATTATTTGTATTACTATTCAAAAAAATTAGCTTATAAAACAAATTTTAAAATACCGAATGTTTTTATGTATGCATGTATTGAATTATAGATATATAAAAAAATATAATCTATCAAAACATATCAAATTTTATTAATAAAAAATTAAAAAAATTATAAATACATTTTTATTGTGTAAAAAAATACCATAATGTTTCATAAATAATTAAATAAAATAATAAAAATTTCAAGCTTACTAGAATTATGTAATTTTTAATAGTAGTTCACTCAAAAGAAAAATATAATAAATTTCGTCCCTTTTTCTAAATATATTTTGACAGATTATATTTTTTATATATCTATAATTCAATAATTAGTATTCAATGCATATGCTCGTAATTAGATTCATAATAAATTATATAAGATATTTTGAATAATATTAATGGTCAATTTAATTTTTTTGACGTGTTAATGTATTTTCAATTAAAGTTAGTATAATTATTATATAAATTAACAAGCATTTCGTATACTATGTAGATTAATTTTAATTTTGATAAGTAAAATTTAAAAATATAAATTGAAATAAAAATATTCAAATTATAAACCATATGCATCATTAATATAATCAATAAGCTAAAAATTAATTATACATAAATTTAGAGAGGCAAAATTAAAATGAAAAATTGTTAAAAAATATAAATTGTTGAGATTTGAAATATGAAAAGAATTTTTAAAAATAAAAAAATCAACATCAATTAAAACTGGGATTTAAGAATAAAAGAGTCTTAACATAAAAATAAAAGTAATTAATAATACAAGAGAGTCACTAAGTGTATGTATTAAAAAAATTACTTCACAAAAAAGACTTACTATACTTTAATATTACTCGTGATTTTTTATTTAGAAAAGGCAAAAGTCAACTTGTACAATTTTTTATTATATGTTTAGGGTTTTTTTCATTTTAGATTTTATTACTTGATTTTGGATTTTTGAAAACAAGGAATGGATAGTGTGGTTGATATGTCCCGTCATTGGGGCATAGAAAACGAAGATGTGTTTAACGGGGAGTTGAAATAGTTTTGGAGACCTTATGTACTATAAACATTACCACCACATAAAACCTCTTTTTCAAGGAGTAAGCGTTTTATTCAGGCTAAAATACAGTATATTATCACCATATAAAACCTATATGTGACAGGCCTACGCATGTCCATATCAGAAATTGTAGGGTGTGGTTAGTGTGTAACCCAATGTTGTCAGTATACAAGTGATTGTCTCTAACTATAAATCTTTTAGGGTGTGTTTGGTAGAAAAAAAATAGAGAAAAAAAAAAGAAAAAAAAGAGAAATAGATGAAAAATAAAGTGAAATTAAGGTTGTTTGATTGAAGAGAAATAGAAAAAAAATAAGTGAAAATAAGATTGTTTAGTTGAAGAGAAATCAAAAAAATTAATTTTTTGAAATTATTTTTATTTTAACTATTATTATTATTATTCATTTTTTATTAATATTATTTTATTATTATTGATAATATTTTTTATTATTATTAATATTTTATTTATTTATTAATTATTATTATTATTATTATTTTTATTATTATTATTATAAAAAAGGTGGGGGCCAAGGGAGGGGAACCGAAAATCGATTAGCTTGGATGGGGGGGGGGTTGCAATATTATAATTAATATTATTATTTTTATTATTATTATTATTATTATTATTATTATTATTATTATATATATATATAAACAGCAACAAAGCAAACAACAACAACAAAAAAATAGAGTGAAATTAAAATTGTTTGGTTGAAGAAAAATAAATAAGAAATAAAATAAAAATTAAGATTATTTTTATTATTATTAATAATATTATTTTTATTTTTATTAATAATATTTATTTTTATTTATTATATTATTTTTATTTTTATTATTATTATAATATACTGTAGCAAACTTGACTCAAATTAGCAAGGAATGTGCAAAACGATGTGAATAGTAATAATTTTTCTCTTTTTCTTTTATTTTTGGATGAAAATCACTGTACATAAGTCCCACCTATTTTTTAAAAATTTCTTCACACTTCTATCTTACCAAATAATCTACTTCTACTCACTTTCACTCTCTTTCTTCTCCTCCCTCCCTATTTTCATCCTATCAAACACAACCTTAACAGGATTCATTGATTGGATAAATATTCATGTTAAGTAAATAATAAATATTTAATAACTGGTAACTTAGCATGTATATTAATTTTTATTTTTATGTTGTGTTGGATAAATATTTACGTTAAATAAATAATAAATATTATTAAGTTTTTTATTTATTTTTAAATGAATGTAGCAGTAAGAAAATTATCATTAGATTATATATATCATATATATGTTGTTTCTTGCGTTAACTTATTTATGTTTAAGTTCCACCTATATTATAGTCAATTGATTATTTATTCAATTATTTATATGTGACATTAATTTATCCAAAATTTGAACGTTATTTTATTAAAATAACTATTAATATTAATAACATTGATAATTACAATAATAATAGACATGTTTTATATATTAAAATAATGGTTAAATGTTAAGTTAAAAGCAAAATCCGGTGGATACAGTATAAACCAGTGTTATAAAACTCGGACCGGTCATTGACTCGGTCAGGGCACTAGGTCACTGGGTCAATGGTCGAACCGGAGGGTCACTAATTGAACCGCATGACTCGGTCTCTATTAAAAAATTTGAAAGTATTCATGACATGTAAATTTCATACTTATAAAATTTATTAAATTAAATTTTAATGGTGATGTGTAACCCATAAATAAATAAACAATCAACAATTATATTTAAGATGGGGTAAAAGGACTAGAGGTTACGCATTAAGGGTAAACAAACAAGAACAAGTGAATGAAGGTTATGCATTCATGTTAATACAAGAGACATTTATGTCATACGCATAGCTGCATTTATGATTTTGGTGATTATTATCATTAGTAAATAAATATTTTTAAATATGTAAATTATATTATAAGTCAATTTTTTCTTTTTAATATTTATAGTTAAAACGACGCCGTTTAACACTTTAAAAAAATAATTTTTTTGAACTGGTCTAGATCAGCTGATCGGTTCGACCAACGGGTTTACCGGTTTGACCGGTTGACCCACCGAGTCAAACCGGATTGATGGCGTATCCGATCCAATCACTGGCTCAGACCGGTTGTATGTTCGGTTTGCGGTCCGACCGGCCAGTCCGAACCGGTTTTTATAACACTAGTATAAACTTAGGTACTTAATTAGACATTTCAAGTTGACTGTAAACAGTGATTGCTGCCTCTGTCTTGTATTAACTTGTTTATTGTTTATAAGGGTAGATAATTGTTGGAAAAGAAATACTGTTCTAGTTTGGTTCAATTAAAGAACCTTTTTCATGTGGTCGTTTGGTAGCAAGACAACTAACAGGATTGAAACTTTATTTTCAAGGTCATGTAAAATCATAATGACATGACACGCACAGGTCTGTCTCTCTTATATTTTATTGTTCCAATGGTACTTAGTTACAAAGTTCTGACCAGCTTATTTTGTGAAACCTTCAAACGTCTACGGATAGCACAAAAGTCCTACTAATAGACCTCTTCACAGCAGTGGCAGTCTTAAAAAACAACATTAGTTGGACGAGTCTAACATGAAGTAGGTGGTACGCGGATGAAGCATTTGTATTTACTGTTAGATATATTAATATAATATTTGATGGATGAGATTTATGATCCAATACTTAGAAGTAGTTTTTTAAAGATTTTGCAGTTTAGTCCCCGTATAAAAACAACATCTGGATGTATTTGTAAAATACTATTCATCATATTTTTTGGTTTGAAATCTAGTAGAGTGGCGAATTGCCGATGAAGGTGTCATAGTTGAGGTGGGGTTAAAGGTGACGCAAAAGAAGAAAAGGATGTGGTCTAAAACATTTCCCCTTTCGTCATCCCTCCCCTTTCCATTATCGATAACACCTTGAACAAGTTCTCCATGGCCAGACTAACCGACCTCACTCGGTAGCGTGCGAGTGACATCTGAAGCAGCGTAAACTCACTCGACACCAAACTTGGACCTTCCGTGACCTGACGCTCTCACCCCTCTCTCGCTCAACTGTCTTCTCAATCTCATATCTTGTTCAAATTACGACACTTGTTCATGTGGATTTAGCATTGCTTCAAAAGACGGTTTTTTGATTTTTTGTAGATTCGATATTGTTCATCCAATTCCTTCGAAGAGCGGTTTTGATTTTCTTTGAAACGAAAACTCAAGAAGTCAGGTAATGTATAAGATATCAATGCTTACATTACATCTCTATTCATAATACAAAATTTGTTATTTAGTTTTTTTACTAAAATTTATGAGAAATAGAGTCGAGTATTTTAATTTGATTCAAATGTGGGAAGGGTTATATATCCTTATTAGGACTTTGATAAATTTGCATATATTCTATATTTTTTGAATAGTAGATCTAATCTAATAGTATTGGTTTATA
The DNA here is from genome assembly GCA_004329165.1 of Spatholobus suberectus. Taxonomy (NCBI): domain Eukaryota; kingdom Viridiplantae; phylum Streptophyta; class Magnoliopsida; order Fabales; family Fabaceae; genus Spatholobus; species Spatholobus suberectus. Next base: position 10,408 of record QUWT01000307.1, on the reverse strand, counting down.
TATCCTTACTATAATGATTGATTCTTGCTTGGCCTTGGATGGAAGCTTAATCAGTAGCCATTGTTCATTCTTCAAATTTACAAACATCTTGTTGAACTTACAGTGGGACATTCTCTCCAGTAGGGGTCCAATTCAAAAAATGGCACACATAGCAAATGGTTTTGATCCTGGCAACTGTGTCTCCTTACTTTGTGTCAATGTAATTTGCTTGTCTAGCATGCTATAAGAGGTGCACTTGGCACATCCTTGAGTATATATATCTCATTAATTATAAATAACCTAACATGTTGTTTGGTAAATGCTGTTGAAGTAGGAATTTGGAACTCAGTCTCCAATGTTCATGTAGATAGAGGGTTCCTAGCGTTTCTTTCTTGTTTTTAATTTGTTTCATAACACTTGTTTCTTTCTTGCAGGTTGGTAGGGTTGGCTGCCTTTGCCAAGTTGCTAATTGGGAAATTGATGCAGTCCCCATGTCAATGCATAGGATTATGATGCCAATGTCCGAGGAGAGGAATTGCATATCACTAGCAAGATCATGAGGGTGATGATGATTTTAACCTTTTGTACATTGATTGTGAAGATATAGTGGATGTAATTAAGAAATTATTGAGAACTTATTGTTGAGTGATTTTTCCTACTACACCAGTATGTATCAGATTTGTTGTCATTCTGGTTTTTATTCAGCTGTTGTAGGTCTACTACCTTTTGCTCGTTCTGACTTTTGAATGGGATTCTAGCTGTTTGTGTATTTCCCTTGCCTAGTTTTGATTGGGATTCTACCTGATTGTTGCTACCTTTTGCTCTTTTGGAGGGTATTTAAATGCTATTCTTGGTTGTGTGCCTTGGTCATTAATTATGGGGCTTTAAATTTTGCTAGGGCGGCGTTGATGTTGAATGCCTATACAGACATGGAGTGCAACCTGAGCCATACGCTAGACAACACAACGATAATATGACTGTTTTGCAAAATTGAAAAAAGTTATAAATTTATTATAAAATAATTTCTCAAGTTAAAAAATTGCTATAATAGGTAAATTTAGTGCATCATGGGTGTACCATCTACTTAGGTACTTCACCCTAGCCTTGCCCAAGTTTTGCCATCAGTATCCACTAATAGACTTACCAAATCGTGTAGATTAGTAATAAGACATTTCAAGATAAAGTGTGTGTATATAATTTATTCCATGTATAGTATTAGTGAATGTGGTGAATACGATATTTGTTTCTTGAATTGGGGGGGAGGGAGGAGAAGTCATATGATATACATTTGCACGTATTTACTAAGGAATACCAATACATAAAAAATATTTTTGAAAGGTTGATTATAAATTTTAAATTGTCATACTTAAGACAATGTTATTACATTATTGATTATCAACTAATCATAAGGTTGAACAGATCGAATAGAATGAAAACTAAAAAAATCAATTCAAACAACCAAAAAGCTGAATATTGGCAAAAACGGAACAAAATGAAAACCAAAAAAGTTTGAAAATTTATTATTGGATTGGATTGGAGCTATTTTTTTTGTACGAATAAAATTTGCCAAAGTTCCATGCAATTAACATTATTTGCCAAAAATACACTAGGTTACTGTTTAGGAAAAAAAAATCTATTCACGGACCGAATTCCCTATATGGTTCTCCATTTTTTTTTTAATAATTTGGCTCATGAAGTTTGGATACCGCGGGACACGACTTCTTAGTGGCCTTTGTTTTAATCATTTTGTCTTTTATATTTATTTTTAAAAATTTTAATTAGTATTTTAATTATAAGTTAATTTTAATTGCTAATAAAAAAATTGAATATGGTTAGATAATACATGTAGTGGTTAATTGAAAAAAATACAACCAATGAGCTATATTAAATAAGAAGATTTCCATTAATTGCTAATGTCGCAAAATACTTTTAATTAAAGTACTATTTTAAATATTATTTTAATTATGAGGCAATATTACGTAAAAATTTGAACAAGTGGTTAAATAAGTGCTTAATTTAAATAAATGTGCAATAAAGAATTAAATTAATAAAAAATATAGACAAGTAAAAATCATTGGGGTTGCTATGATGTTCAGCACGGTTAGGATAATTATTTTTATTATTTCCTGGTATGCAACATAGGGAATATCTCTTTGGTTGACCCCTTCATCTTTGGTCTATTTCAGTACATATGCGAGTTGATTTCTGTGTGTTGACTTATATTTATGACCGTAGTTGAATAGTGGGACAATTAATATATCGAATCATTATGCATTTAATGCGCCTCGGTTACTCCAAAGATATGACATAACTATCTGAAAAATGAAAAGACACTCAAACCTTTCGGCTCCAAAGTTGGCAAGCCTTATGGGCCGACTCAGAGCCTTAAGCTGATGATGCTTCTCTAAGCATCATCAGCTTGGGGGCAACTATTCTAGAGGTTATTCAGACATACTGTTAAGTTGGCTTGCACTTCACCTATCCTAGCTGGCATGGCCGCAGGTACCCTGGTTAGTAAATCCTTGTTATCTCAGACCGACTCCACTTCTATCCCAGCATAACATGGGAAGTGCTTAACAGCAAGGAAAGCGTGTAAGAAGACACCTAAACGCACGTTGTCATGTGGCACTTAGCTCTAATAGAATTTTCCCTCCAAAACACACTATATAAAGGACTCTATACTCATCAGGTACACACTCTCTTTCATATTCACTCATACTTGCACCCTTACTGACTTAAGCATCAGAGTCCTTGCAGGTGTCACCACCGGAGATGTTAACGACCACCGTGGGAGTCCACTAGAGACACACTCTTGTGTTCACCACGCAACAATTTTTAAACATAAATATTAAACAAAATGATTTATAATTTAACTATAACACAAACTCATAGTTAATAAACACAACTAAAAAAATAATCCACTAAGATTGGCCTAGTGATGAGGGGTTAAGATAGTATACATGACGTATAGGTTTGAACCTTAGTGAAATAGTACAAAGTAATTAAATATTTTTTAAAGGCCTTAAAAATAGAAAAACAAATTATAATAATAACTAAATAATTTCTTAAATATTATAATTTTACTCCAATTGATTTATTTTTCAATAACTAGACAAATCTTCAATTAAAAAATATTTTACCTTCAGTTTACTTCTAATTAGTCGTTAAACACCCTTGCCCCTAAAAAATAAATAAAAAAACTATTCTTTTAATTAAAAGCACATATGCACATGTAACCTTGTCCTAATCCCTTGGGGTCTATTATTGAAATTTCAATAGGTTACAATGCAACATTTTTGCTATTCAGTGTAAACAAAAAGCAAAATTATTCAAAGAGCCTGATATCACTTCAGTCAAAACTAGTCAGTTACCTGTGTATTTGCACGTGTCGCATTTGCCTTCACATATATTCTAAAATCATATATATATATATTATTTGCATAAAAATAAACAATAGTGTAGATGAGATCGAACCAAACATCAGAACAATATAAGAGAAATCTACTTATATTCTTTTCTTTTGAAAAAATAAAAATATTTTAATTATTTCGAAAAATAGAAAGTAAAAGCTAAATTAATTATTAGTGTTATTTTTATTTATTTTAATTTTTTAAGATTATAATATTAATATATATACATATATATAATTTAATATTATAAGTATTATCTAATATTTTTATTATTATTTTAAATATGTTCATAATATTTACAATATTATAATAATATTATTTTACTATTATTAACAGATAATTAATTTTTTATTTTAAATAATTTGAATTTGAAGATTTGTTAAATCTGAATAAAGTTGAATTTGAATTTAATTTTGAAATTTTAATTTTCACACATCATACAATAAATTTTAATTTAAATATATTTTTTATATTTTCTTGTTAATTTAAAAACCAGATATATTTAAGTAATATTTTTAATATTTTATTTTTATAATATTATTTATTATTACTATAATAAAAATTATTATTATGTGTAATTTTCTTGTTATGTTTATTTTCTTTTTTATAATATTACTTTTTTACTATTTACTATTTTTAATTTTTATTAATATTTTTATATTATCTTTATTATTATTTTAATCTTATAATAATCATATAATAATATTTTAATATATTAATAATTATAGTATTATTTTATTTTTATATTTAATTGTCTTATTTTTGCTATCTTTATCATTATTTTAACCTTAAAATAATTATTTATTATTTATAATAATTATTATTTATAATAATTATTATTTATAATTATTATTATTTATAATAATTATTATTTATAATTATTATTATTTATAATAATTATTATTTTAATAATTATAGTATTATTTACTATTAATTTTTATTTTTTTATTATGTTAGTATTTTTTTATTATTTTCACTCACCGTGTCATTTATTGGAACCAAATCCTCTCTTGCATACCCTCTCTCCATCCCCTCTTCAACAAACTTGTTAACCGTTAGATCTATCTAATGGCTAAAATTAAAAGGTCACAATCCCACTCATATCGACGTATCGTTATAGAATGCCAATAGTTTAACCTTAACTTTTAAAGAGTTTAATTTTATCTTATATTTTCATCTAATAAGAAATTATTTCATATATAATTTTTAAAATAATTATTATAAAAATTAATAATTTTTAAAATAATTATTATAAAAATTAATAATTTTTAAGTATATAATAATTTATAATTAAATAGTAATGATAAAAATCTTTATAATTTCAATATATTTTAATCAAATTCTTTTCTAAAACTTTTGTGTTATCTTTTGGCAACACTTTTCGTCTAAATTTAAATTTATTTTTGGGTGTCATTCAGTTTTTGAAAAATTATTTTTATTTATTTTAATTAAAAAATAACACTTTATTTTCATGTATTTTCATCTTTAAAAGTTTGTATAAAAAATAATAAAAATTTACTTTTTTTGTTTCCTATACAATTTTAAAAAAAGAAAAAAAATTATATTTAAAAGTAAAAAAAATGAAAACTAAATGTATATATATATTTTTAAAACCAAACACTCCTTATTATCTCAGTTTAGAAACCACATAGTTCAGCATGCATGATTGTATTTTCTTTTCTCCCTTATTGTTGAGAAAGATTAAAGTAAAAAGAGACTGACGAGACTAATAGCATTTGTCAATTATGATAAAAATTAACTATAATTATATTTATTTCTTTTTGACATTTTAACATGATCCTTGACCAGTAAACCATGTCAATTTTAATCAGAAAAGTTTTAAAAAAGAATTTGATTAAAATATATTCACTCCATAACGATTATTATTATTATTATTTGGGTTTGAATATATTTTTTTGTTCTTATACAATGAATGAATTTTGATTTTAGTTCTTGTAAAAAAATTTCTTTGTTTTTATCTCTTTAAAGTTTAAAATCATTATTTTCTCCTCTAAAATAAATGAATTTTGATTTTGGTCCTTATAAAACATTTTCTTTAATTTTCATTCCTCTAAAATGTGAAATAATAATTTTTGGTCCCTAAAGTTCATTTTTAGGTAGATAAATAACATTTATTTTAGGAATTTATAAAAAATTTTAGAAATATCGCATGCTAACACGGTATTACAACATTTGTAGGTGTCACTTAAGATGATTAGTTGACTTTCGTTAGATAGACTTAAAAGATATTAGTATTTTATTCTGTGTATTGCACGGGATAAATATTCATATTATATAACTTAAATTTGTAATAAATAAATACTTCTGAATATATAAATTATATTGTAATTAAAATTTATAATAAATAAATATTTTTGAATATATAAATTATATTTGAAATTTATAATAAATAAATTATAATACAATGTTAATTTTTAATTATTAATAATTTTTTAAACAAATATTAAAATTCAATTTAGAACTAAAGATATTTAAAATAATAGATTAAAAGAGATAAAAGGTTAAAAAATCTCTAAAAGTGCTCTCATTGAAGAATGATAGCTAAAAACGCTCCCGTTGAAGAACAATAGCTAAAAACATTCTCGTCTAAGATAACTGTTCTCATTTAATATATAGGATAGATTTAAAAACCTACTGTTTAATTATAAATTGTTATATACTTAAAAATTATTAATTTTTATAATAATTATTTTAAAAAACAAATATAAAATAACTTCTTATTAATTGAAAATATAAATAACATTAAACTGTTTAAAAAATTAAGGTTAAAGTATTGACATCCTGTAATAATATTAATAGCTGAGTAGTGAAAAGATTGATGACAGACTTCACAATTCGTAACTTTGTGAGAAGTGTGCTGGAGAGGGGACGCAGGGCACAAATCCTCTCTCAAGTACGGTAAAAAAAATTTCAGCCATTAGATCTTTTATTTTCGTCCAACTTTGCCTTCTCTCTCCTCATGGTGACACTGTAGCACTCTCAAACAAAATAAAACACTCTTCTCTCTGTCTTTCTCTCTCTGCAATGTAGAATTTGTTGCCAATGTAATGCAGCCATGGGCAGAGAGGATACGCAGAAGTGATTGACGCTCTATTAATGACAGACTTTAAAATTCTTAACTTCAAAATCCAGTTCCGTCACCATATTTGCAAAGTGGGAGTGTTGTAACCCTATCAGTATCGAACTGCTGCCGCTCGTCGCTGCCGTTCACCTCACCGGCCACCGTTCCCCTACTGCTTCAGCTCACGTCGTACTCTCGGTCTCTCCTTCCAGGTATTTACCCTTTTTCTTTCTATTGCTTATTTCAATGTTTAGATTTCATTTGATAAGTTGTATCTGTGAAGGCAATTCTATTATTTGGTTACAAATGGAAATGTCAGACAGCGAAGAGTCTGTTGGGTCGAAATCTAATTTCAGCTCACTCAGTTCACATACTTCACTCAGTGATACCAAAGCTTCTTTCACTGAACCTCCTGTCAAAAAAAGAAAGCTGCAGAAAAAAATGGAAAGATGTAATTTTGACATTTATAATAATGTAAGTATAATTTATAGAGCATTATGATTATAATTCTAACTAGCTGTGAAACATTGAGCATGATTGGTATTTTTATTGAGTATTATATATATATATATATATGTTTTGTTGTCAGGTCTCTAATCCCCCTTATGCTGAAGAAGTGGATCTAAACAATGAAACGACACAATTAGTTCTTCGTGCTGCAGCTCAATATGCAGAGAAATATCCGAGAAACCTGTCGGAAGAAACTTTTGGTAGAGCAGATTGTCGCATACTCCATCGGTGCATAAAAGATAGACATAACGGAGTTGACATATTGTCTGTTCAGCAGGTTAGAAAATATATAATTACTGGAAAAGAGTATATGCAGAATTATAATGCTATAAATTTATGCCGACAAAAATATATGTTTACTACAATACTATATAATTATAAATTATAAATGCTTACTATTTGTAATGCTTTCCAGGTTTGGCACAGGTTGATGTATGCATATCATTGCTTCAAATCGTATTGTTTGCTGATGAAAAATGGGCAGGACGAGGTGCTATTTGATTATGCAACTGGTCATGTTTCTCCAATGTCACCGGCTACAAACGTTAGTTGTTGAATCCAAATAGCCATTTATTTAACATTGCATAAATTGTCATTCATGGTTCTTATGGCTATGTTGTTATTCTTATTCTTATATACGATAAATTTGTAGTTTCCAGCAGTACACTGTGGACTTCAACATCAAGCAGTGATTACAAATTTTTCTCTGTTGAAAAAGCTCTTTTTTTTCACGTGGAGTAAAATTTCAAATTGTGTTGAAGTACCTGCCCCGGCTGCCCAGAAACGCAAGCGTTCATGCTCCACATTGGTAGATAGAATTACAGATCCAGGTTCTGCCACCGAAGAGGTAATGAAAGTATTTTTTTTATTTTTTTATGTTAACATAAATAGATACTTTTTTGGGCTGATTTTGTATAAATTGACTTTTTACCCAAACTCTCTTTTTGCAGATTCCAGAAACTCTTTGAAGAAAAGGTTTAGGTGGCAGGTAGTGGAATTATGTGTACACAATCTGCTGTTAGTTTGGTGTTTTGAATTGGAATCATTGTGTAGTAGATTCCAATTATCGTTATTTGTCTTTGTCTATGTAAGTGCAAACCTGCATTGTAACAACACTTGGTTTATGTAATGTAGTTGTGAGTCAAAATTTTAGCTCCTAATTCAAAATGAGTTGAGTGTGGTGCATTTGCTATGTTAGGACTTTGTATAGCAAATTAGGAGTTGTGATTTCGTCGAAGTGCCATTGTTCACAATTTTATCATGGTTTATGGTGTGTTGACTGTTGAGTTGAGGTGCTTGAGAAGACCATGCATGCAATGTTTGACGAAATATCTTTGATTGTTGATGAAATAATTATCTTGGCTTAGAGGGAACTTCAGGAATGTTATATAGTACTAGAATGTGATTTTGTTGTTGATCTAGTACAAGTTAATGTATGCAGAGATATCTTAAAAGCTAAGACTTGGTTGTTTTGATCTTATTGTTACTATATGTTACGTCTGAATTCTGTGGAAATGTCCATGTAATTTTTAGATGATACTGAGGATGAAATTTTAGTGAGAATTTTTAGTTTGTCTTCTGAATAATGATGTCATGTGGTGCAATCATGAATGATGGTTGGTACTACGTTCATATTGAGTTTAAGGATGTAAAAGTGAAACTTGCATGTAAGAAAAATGAACATATAAACTTAGTGAGTATCAACTCTACCTGTTATGTCGAGTGAGTTTATAGTATGCTTTTGGTGTTCTTGCTGAACTGTCAAGGTAGAATATTGATGTAACTGCTGACACATGTGAATCTAGAGCTAATTTTCTTTTGGCTTATCAGTGATCTGTTATGGTGATAAATTGGTGAAATTTTGATTAAAAAATCTGTACTTGTGATGGTAGATCGGACTCAAAAACAAGAGTTTGTAGTGGGAACATGATTTAATGTATACCATAGTTTGATTGATAATAAATTTCTGCCTGATATCTTGGATAGAATTGATGATAATTTGAAAGAAAACTCGTGAATTATGTATTGAAGGTTATAATTTTTGCAATGGTGTGAGTGACTCCTCTTCTTTCCTCCCTCCCCTTTCTTTCTTTGAACCAAACACAAGTATGGATGAAATCTTAAACTCCTAATCAAGCTTTGTAATCACCAGATTTTTACATCTAAAACTCATGAATCCTTGGACACCTGAATGTTGCTTAAAAGTTGTCCATTGTCAGCATTAGTCTCTACCTGTGTTAGTAAAATTGAGAGAAGGCAGAACCTTCTGAATGTGAAGGCCAATGGTATGCCGTACTCTCCCATTTCCTGCCTCATGTACTTCATCTCCTACTCAATTCGGTTTCCCTTTTCAATTCCAAACTGAATTCTTCTTAATTACTTGCCAGAATTCATGAAGTGTTCAAAGTTTGGAGCTGAGCAATCTTCCCCTGTTCTTAATCTCTTCAACCGAATAGGCATTGAGGTAGGGGGAGGATTTCCTTTATTCTTTGAAGAGTTTATAGTAGTGGTAAGTTTCAAGTTAAATAAATAGATTCTCATATGAATTTTCAAGGGCTTAAAATCTAGTTTTAGAGGGTTTCGGATCAATGATTGTGTATAAAAATTGGTGATTGCTTGTGTGATTGAAGAGGGTGAATGGTTCGGATTATAAGGGGTTAGAATAGAAAAAAGTTGTTGCCTAGCTGTTCTATTTATACCTTTTTATAGCAAAATTGTTCTTGCATGTGGAATTAGACGGGGCTGTCCTGAGTTCTTTGAAAAAATCGATTGATACATTGAAGAATTTTCCGAAGGTTGAATATCTTCTGTGGAGAATACATTTTCTGTTGTGTATTCTTATTCCTTGATGATGTTTGGTTCTTAAGAAGAAATATCTTTCGTGGTTGTTGACGTGAGTTTGAATTTCTATGGAAAATGTTGGTATCCTTTTACATTATCTGTATGAATATTTAAAAAGGAACCGTTGAACCAGTTTGAAGAGTTAACCACATAATCTGGTTGACTGTTTGTTGATCTTAATTTTTTTTAAGCAAACGTATCACCGGTGTTATAAGTTTGTGGGATCTAAACTCGGACCCCTGGAGTTGTAGGTACTCTCAAATTAAATTACTATGACTGAATATTTTTTCTATAACCATATGTTTAGCTGGGTGGAGTTGGGATGCAAAGAAATATGGAAGAATGAGATAGGAGAAAGAGAAATTGTATTTGTACAATCTTTTGTACAGCAAAAAATAGGAAGGAAAAAGAGGGAAGTGTGGGACAAAATGGTTGATGATGGAAAGAGATAGAGAGAAAATAGAGTATTGTAAAAAGTATTATAAAAAGTGTTGTGCAAATAATATAATTGAGAGAAATCACAAAATTTATTGGTCTATATGAGGTGAAAATTGAAATGAGGAGAGAAGGAATTTGTTTATAAAAG
>QUWT01000306.1:0-39803 GCA_004329165.1 Spatholobus suberectus | reverse complement strand
GGGGTTGGTGATTTAGTGGGACTCACTGACTCGGCGCGACAAGTGAGGGAGACGGTCTCCGTCTCACCAACCCAAGCGATGCCGTTTATCAAATACATATATTGTTTCACAATCAATTGTGTAAAGTTTTATGAGAAAATAGAGTGACTATGCACTGAAAATATAATTTAATTTTATAGGGAGTGTTTAACTTATTTTAAGTAAAAATGAGGTTAAACAATTTCATCAAAGAAAATTGGTGTAATTTTTTATATTATACCAATCATCTTTAAATGCATAGAGAATTATAATCATCTTTGATAAGGTTGTTTGACCCTCAATTTTTTGGGATAAGTTAGACAACTCCAATTTTATCTACATCTAATCACAAAACTATCATATATGATAAGTTTGTTAACGTTTATAATAATTACCTTAAAAGTTATACCAACAGTGTTTTATGATTAGTTGACAATGTAAAAGTCATACCAACAATATAAAAGTTTTTACATTGACAACATATAGTTATTAAACTCAAATTTTATTTATATATGTGTATAATACTTAGTGATAAATTTTAGGTTTAATAATACTTTTGATCTCTTATTACTATTATTTTTTAAATTTGGTCTTCTATTTTTTATTTTTTGACAAATTTGGACTCTCTATTATTTAATTGTATAATTTTAGTCTATCTATTAACTTGACATTTAATATTTAATGGAAATGCTAATGTGACACTTGGTTATACATCCACATCAGTACTCTATTACCACGTTAGCATTTTCATCAATATTTAATATTAAGTCGATAAATGACGATATAATTAAACCTAAATTTTAACATCAAAATAATAACAGTATTTTCAATTCTAATGGCTAAGTTATAACACAATCAAGTGTCTTGATATTATAAATTATTTATAAATCCTCAAATTTAATTAGTCTTTTTGGTTATTTGGTCTATAAAATTGTAAGGGTCGGTTAAATTAGTCTCTGATATTTAAAAAATGGCAAAATGATTCATAAATTTGTTGATTGTTAATCAATTTAATGCTTTGTTAGGTGGTATTAATTAACGTCGTTAGAAAAGGCTCATGTGCCACATGTCTAGGTGACATCCAAATGTGCACACGCATAGTTGTCACGTTATAGGACCAAAATTGACAAAATTTTTAATGAACCATTTTTGGCCCCTTTGACCAATAACCTCATTTCACTTTTGTCTTTTCTTGCAAAAACAAAAGTATTTCCCACCCAACCCTTATGCCTTTTTTATCATATTAATTGCAAGGGTTTCTTAGTTCTTCCGATTGCAACTTGTCTATAAGTGTAAGGTATCTTCCATTTTTCTTCAAAGGTTTGTTATGCTAACCACATTTATTTCATTTATTTTCATTTCATAAATGGAAGAGACCTTACATTTGCATGCGAGTTGTAGGTAAAAAGAAGAAACCCTTACAATTGCAAAGAATGAAGGAAGAAGACAAAGGGAAGGGAAATATTTTTGTTTTTGCAAAAAAAAAAAAAAAGGAAAATGAAATTATTAGCCAAGTGATCAAAATATGCATTCAAAATTTCATCAATTTAGTTTCTATTACATGGTAGTCACATATGTGCCAATTTGGATACAACCAAGACACAAAATATAACAACTCAGCCTTTCTAATAATGTAATTAACACCCCCTAATAGAGAGCTAAATTGATTGATAATTTATAATTTCAAATACTATGTTATTATTTTCTTAATGTAAGTGACTAATTTGATTGACTCCTACAATTTCAAAAACTAAGTTATCATTTCTTAATGTAAGTGACTAATTTGATTGACTCCTAGAATTTCAAAAACTAAATTCATAATCTACTCATTCTTTCTTTATCATTCTCAATTAATTTAATTTTTTTTAAATAAAGCAATGCAAGATTCAAAATTCAAAATCACCAATGAATTAGCACTGCATTTTATATGGATATTTTAAGAAATCCAAATTACATTATATTTTACATATATTATCACTTTTTTTTTCTTATGAATATGATGAAAATACAACTATTTATCGTAAAACTTTTTTTTTCATTTTCCATCTCTTCTTTTTATTTTGGAAATTTTTTTATCTTTTTTTTTAATCATATTCCATTTGTTTTATAATTTATATTTAATACTCGAAGAATAGTGTTAAAATTCAAAAAGATAGTTAATGATACTTTAAAAAACTTGTTACATTCAAATGAAAAGAACAATAATAAACTTAGTTTCAAGAAAGAAAATAAACACTAGCAAGTGTCCCATGCATGTACTATATAGGTGTTTTTTAAATTTAATTGATATTTTAGAAAATAAAATAAAACTTGACATGATATTTTAAAATAAGAAAGATAAAGTTTTCAATAGTTGTCAATACGTGTAGTTCTGTCTTTCCATAACGAATTTATAGAGAAAAAGTTTTGAAAGTCAAAATAATATAAATAACAATACAACACCTTTCAAAGACCATGCATTTTTTAGATTAACTGGGGATTAAAACAAAAACACTTTTTATCAACCTCCGAAAGAAACTTAGAAAGTAATTACTGTGCCACCAATTATATACTTACTGGGACAAAAATTTAATCATGATTCTCAATGAACAAACACAATTATTTACTCACAAATGCTAAGTGGGTATTTGCAAGTGAAACTGTGAAAGTAAATAGTATACACTAGAATCTATGGATGATCATGACCGACATTGAATTTAATCATGTGGCAATGCAAGACTCAATGGTCAAATAGTTATTACAAGTTCACAAAATTCTTTGATCTATGTCGCTTCTTCACTTAGAATCGCAATCAAAGGATATTTACCCTTTTCTTATTCAAGCCATGGAATGCTCTTGAAACAACCCCCCTCTTTGTAAATAACCAAAACCAGAAAAAAAAAAATCACAAGTTCTACATGAACAGAAACTAAAACATCTAGATAAGATCTTTTGCTGCAGCAATAACAGCTTCCTTAGTGATACCAAATTCTTTGTATATTCTTCCTGCTGGAGCACTAGCTCCAAAACGATCAATACCTATTGCTTTTCCCTTTCGTCCAACAATTTTCTCCCACCCAAATGTTGATCCTGCCTCAATGCTAACTCTGGCTGAAACAGCAGCAGGTAAAACACTCTCCTTGTAGGCTTCTGATTGCTCATCAAAAGCTCCCAAGAAACAAAGGAAACAACTCTAACAGCCTTCCCTTCCTTCCTTAGGTCCTCAGCAGCTTTGGCAGCAATTTCCAATTCAGAACCAGTTCCAATCAAAATGACATCAGGCTTGTTGCCGGTTGAGTTGTCTGAAATGGTGTAGCCACCCTTTTCAACTCCCTCGATAGAAGTTCCGGGAAGCTGGGGCAGTTTTTGCCTGGAAAGGGCAAGGATGGAGGGTCTCTTCCTGTTGAGCACGGCAATTTTGTATGCTCCGGCTGTTTCATTACCATCGGCGGGACGAAGCATCAAAATATTTGGCATTGCCCGGAAGCTTGCCAGGTGCTCTACAGGCTGGTGGGTCGGCCCATCCTCTCCAAGTCCTATTGAATCATGGGTCATGACGTAAATAACCCCAGCCTGAGACAGTGCAGAAAGCCTAATGGCACCTCTCATGTAGTCAGTGAAAACAAAGAAAGTTGCACAGTAAGGAATCAGTCCAGGGCTGTGAGAGCAATGCCGTTGCAGATTGCTCCCATTCCGTGTTCTCTAACACCAAATCTAATGTTGCGCTCTGTTGGAGTATCCTTTTGGAAGTCCCCAAACATTTTCATCAAGGTCATGTTGGAAGAAGCAAGATCTGCACTACCACCAAGCAGACCCGGAAGAACCTTTGCAAGGGCGTTGAGGTTTTGCTGAGACAGATTTCTGGTGGCATCAGCTGGGCTCTCTGGAGTGTATGTCTGAAATCAAATTGGAAGTCGGGTTTTGTTATTTGGAATAACTTTTTGAAGCCCATACTACCACACCGATATGTGAAAATAAATAAAAGGCTATCAAATCATGATACTTGCTGACATCCAATTCATGATCAATTTTGGATAGTCATAGTCCAAACCTTAAAAGGTTACCAACATGTAAAGATGAATAACAAACCATAAGTTTAGAATTTACTCACCGGAAGTGCTTTCTCCCAACCAGCAGGCAATTCACCACTGATAATAGATTTCAATTCTGTAGCTTCTTCCTTGTATTTCTTTTCATACTCAGCAAACTTAGCATTCCACTCAGCTTCAAGTGCAGCACCCTCAGGGATGTGGCGACTCCAATGCCTGGGACAGACAAGCAATTCTTTTCAGTATCATATAAACTTCAACAGTGTCACAGAAACAAAGAAATCTTTAAACATACTTTTGACATCCTCAGGCACATGGAAAGGCTCATATGGCCATCCAAGGTTCAGCCTTGTGGCATCAACTTCTTTGGCACCCAGTGCACTTCCATGCACACTGTAGGAGTTAGCCTTGTTAGGAGAACCATAACCAATGGTTGTTGTGACCTGTGAAATGATAAAGTTAACAAACAACTAACCAGCAGCACTTGATAAACTGATGGGCCCATAATTTACTACTTTAATTTCACACCTACAGCTTCCAGCTTCTCAAATGAGTTACAATACAACAGTCTTTAGTAACATAAATCAGTTTTAACATTAGTTTAAAAGAATCCCTATAAATAGCATGCAGACAGATTATGATAGTCATAATAATAATTACAAGCCAGAAATCTACGTATCTTATTGCCATAATTATTAAACTAACCTTGATCAGTGTGGGTTTGTCTTTAACAGCTTGTGCTTCCTTAATGGCAGCGCGAATATCATCATAGCCAGTGTTTCCATTCTTTACCCAGATAACATGCCACCCAAGCCCCTCAAAACGTCTCTCAACACTCTCAGTGAACGCAATCTCCGTGTCACCATCAATAGAAATGTGATTGTCATCATAAAATGCTATCAGCTTCCCCAGTCCCCAGCAGTGGCCAGCAAGTGAGCACGCTTCATTCGCAATTCCCTCCATTTGACAACCATCACCCAGTATAGCATACCTGCATAAAACAAACACCATTAGCAAAGCATTACACAACTAAAGCCCTGCGAGTTGCATAAGATTTAGCTATTTTACGTGTAATGATCAACAATCTCATTGTCAGGCTTGTTAAATCTTGCAGCCAAGTGCTTCTCCGCAAGGGCCAAACCAACAGCATTGGCAATCCCCTGACCAAGAGGACCTACAAAAATTGCAATAATAGATGGATAACTAAACATCAAAAATAAAAAAGAAAGATAATTACTATTCTAGTACAAAAACTCTAAAACTCATATCAAACCTGTTGTAACTTCAACTCCAAGAGTTTCAAAATTCTCAGGGTGTCCCGGAGTTCTGCTCCCCCATTGGCGAAATTCCTTCAAATCCTCCTCCTGAAAAGTCAACCCCCAACACAACAACTTCACTTCAGTCTTTCATCAAAATAAGTACAAACTCATCATACTTCCCACAAAAATCAAAAACAAACACAAACCCAATAAAAATTCTTACACTAATAACCAAATAGAAATTCTATTAGGTATGACTTTCAAGATACTATGTAAGCCAAATTTTCCACACATGACAATTGTAACTGAATAACAGTATAAAAATCCTGTACACTAATAGGGCATTTAAATTAAATTTAAATCAAATTCAACCCCCCCCCCCCCAAAAAAAACACAACAACTTCACTCCAGTCTTTGATCAAGATATGCACAAACTCATCACACTCCCCACAAACATCAAAAACAACACGCACTCAAAAACAAACACAACCCCATTAAAAATTGTTGCACTATTAACCAATCAGAAATTGTGCTAGGTATGACCTTCAAGATAATTATCATAAAAATCAATAAACTTTCCATACATGACAATTTGTAAGTGAATAACAGTATAAAAATCCTTTACACTAGTTGTACATTTAAATTAAATTTAAAGCAAATTCACACAACACCCCCCCCCCCCCCCCCCAAAAAAAAAAAAAAACCAACAACATCTTCACTTCAGTTCTTTGATCAAGATACGCACAAACTCATCACACTTCCCACAAACACATTAAAATCACACGCAGTCAAAAACAAACACAACCCCATGAAAAAATTTTACACTATTATGCTAGGTATGACTTTCAAGATAATTATCATAAAAGTCAATGAAGGAAATTTGTAATTGAATAACAATATAAAAATCCTTTGCCCTGATAGTGCATTTAAATTAAATTTAAAACAAATTCAACACCCCCCAAACACAACAACTTCACTTCAGTCTCCGATCAAGCTATGCACGAACTCATCACACTCCCCACAAACACATCAAAACCAACACCGACACGCACCAAAAACAAACACAACCCCATTAAAAAAACAAACTTTTAATTTTTTCAATTATATCATACTTAGAACTGCCCATGCCATGCCCACCCAAACCAAACCCTCCATTCCTAAACCCCAAACCACCCCACACCATCAACCCCAAACCCCCAAAGCATGAAACTTTAACAGATCCAAGCGACCCCACATTAAATTTTCCACCCTCTCCTTTTCCTACCGACGCTGTCGAACCCGGCGAGGTGGAGCAGCGCGTACTGGAGCATGCAGCCGTGTCCGGCGGAGAGGACGAAGCGATCGCGGTTGAACCAGCTGGGGTCTTGGGGTTGTACCTCATGGCCTCGTCGTAGAGCACGTGGCCCAGCGGGGCGCACCCCATGGGCAGCCCCGGGTGCCCGGAGTTCGCCTTCTCCACGGCGTCCACGGCCAGGAACCGGATCGTGTTCACGGACTTCTCCACCAGCGCGGCGTCCGCGGGGGCCTTCTCCACGGTTTTCACGGCGGCGGAGGCGCGCACGGCGGCCGCGCGGCGGCGGAGGGAGAGGGAGGGGGGCTGGAGAGGCAGGGGCGGAGGGAGGGGGAGAGGCGGGGGAGGGGCGGTGGGAGGAGGGGAGGGGGGTCGGGCGGAGGAGGGCTTGGGAGAGGGAGAGAAGGAAGAGGAAGCCATGGCGTGTGCGTGAGAGAGAGAGAGAGAGAGAGTGGGGATGGATCCATTTTGGAGTTGGGTGAGTTTGGTTGTAGGGGAGCTTGTTGAGGTTGTCGCCCACGGAGGACTGCTACAGTGGGAGGTAGAGAGAGAAAGGATTAAATAATTTTTTGTCGTTGTGGTTGGAAATATGATGGGTTGGTGGCATGGAATGGCAGCTTTTTCTAGTATTTTATTTTTTACTTTAATTTCATTTATGACGTTCAGATTAGTTATCCAAAGTTTTACGGTAGGTTTATATAGATATTAATAAAAGTTACAGATTAATGACTGGGCAGTCATTGCAAAAAATTTTACATGGTAAGTTAATTAAAAATTAGTTTTGATGTAATTTTTAAATAATTATTATTAAAATCAATAAAACTTATCATATATAATAGTTTATGCTTAAATAATAATATAAAATTATTTAGATAGCCTATTTTTCTAAAAGTTAAAAATTTGAGCAAATAATGTATTACTGATAGAGTAAAAAAAAAATTATATTGTCATTCAATTATGTACAATATGTTTGTTGATTTTTTTACTATAATTGTCTTTATAATTAAACCAATGATGTTACATAACAGTGTATAGAAATTAAACTTTAAATTTATTTAAGTTTAGTTTATATTTATTCTCAATATAAAGTTTTTATACTGTCAATTAATTAGAATTATGGCAGGCATGCTTTTTAAGTAATTATTAGTATTTTAGCCTATATAATTACATGAAATGTTTATTATGTTTATTTATATTAGGAAAAGAGAGGCACTTGTATTTTTTTAAAATTAAAAGTAAAATAAGAAAGAATGTAGTGGATAATTTAGAGAAGGCTTAAATATGTTTTTAGTCCATAAAATGAGCAATTTTTTATTTTGATCCCCGTAAAAAAATTTCTTGGTTTTCATCCCTCTAAAAATTTAAATCATTGTTTTCCTTATAAAATGCGTGAATTTGGTTTTAATCCCATAAAATATTTTTCTTTGATTTTTATCACTCAAAAAAAACACTATTTTTATCCCTAACATTCATTTTAAGATACATAAATAACATTCATTTTAGGAGTCTAGAAACCTTTTAGAGGTCTCACGTGCTGCATAGTATTACAAACACTAGTAGGTGTCACTAAGGATGATTACTTGACCTTTCGTTAAACATTTAAGCAATTAATAAGTGTCATATAACAATAAAAACCAAAAATAATAATTTCATATGTTTAAGCGATGAAAACCAGAAGAAATTTTTTTACAAGGATCAAATCAAAACTCACCTATTTTAGGAATAAAAACATATTTAAGTCTTTAGAGAATAATTAAAAAGTAAAAATAAAAGATAGAGTATAATGGTTCAATAAAAAATGAAAATCAAAAGAGGGTATTGTCTTTATTATAGTTATTAAATAACTAAAATTTATAATAAATAAATATTTTTGGATATATAAATTATATTTTTTTGATAAATAAATAAAAATATTTGAACACCTATAAATTATATTTTAAATTTATGATAAATAATTTATATTGTAATATAAGGTTATTTTAACTATGATATTTTTTTTTAAATGTTGAAATTTAATTTAGAAATAAAAGATAAAAACGATATATTAAAAGAGATAAGAGTTAAGAAAAAAAAAATCCCAAAAAGTCCTCTATTGAAGAAAAATTCTTGAAAACACTCTCGTTGAAGAAGACTCTCTAAAAACACTGTTCAAGATAATTATTTTAACATAATACATACATACATACATACATACATATATATATATTATTATATATATATATATATAGAGAGAGAGAGAGAGAGAGAGAGAGGATTATAAAGTTGACAAACTTACCATACATAACACCGTTTCTGATTAAATGACCATATAAAATCCCTTTACATTATCCATACATATACTATTTATTCATTTATTATATATGATAATTTATGATTAGATAATAGTATAAAAAAATTTACACTATCAACGTATTTAAATTAGTTTTAAAAGAAAAGTTTTATTATTCTTAACTATTCTTTTGTCCAGAAAATAAAGTAAAATTAATACAGAAGAAAAGCACCCATAAAAGAAACAGGATCTCGCTTATTTGGTGTAGAATAATTGTACTGTACCATAAACTAAAGCGTTATTTCACGTTTAAAAATTAAGGAAAAAAACCATTTAATAAATTAATAATTTACATATCATTAGAGATTATATTCGCAAGATGTTACGTGATGCAATGAAAACTTTCATTTGGTCTAAATTTTGAAATGATATCTATAATAAATATTTCCTATAAATATAAGACAAAAAATTAATAAATCATATACTTAAACAACGATAATGATAAAATAATTTATTCAAGATTATATTTACAAATTATACTTATTTGAGCACAATTAATTCAATAAATTAAATTTAAAAATTCTTTAATCATGATAACTAATATCGTAATGAAATAATTTCAATATTGATAATTAATATTCTTCAATAAAATACTCCTTTCGTTTCATATTAATTAATGTTTTAGCATTCAAAAAAAAAAATTCATATTGATTGATGTTCTCAGTTTCCAATGAAATACTAACATTTTTATTTCACATTTGCCTTAAGTAAATATATGAACTTATGATTTTTGAGTGTTGTGCAAGTCAATTTTTGAAAAGGAGAGTAAGGATATTTTAGTAAAATTATTTCACTAAATAAATTATTTATTGTCTTTCTTAATTTATGTAAAAAGAAACCTTAAATATCAATCAATATGGAATGCAAGGAATAAATTTTAAATGATATTAAATGTAAAGTGCTTGAACAATTCCTGTAAAGAAATTAATCTATATGTATTCAAAGAAAATCTTCTTTGAATGGCACATTGATTTTAAATAATATTTTATTTACTTTTCGCTTTTGGTTTTTATATTCCATAAAATTGTTGCCTCTGTGTGTAGAAGCCAGAAGGGGACAGGGGGGAAAATTCGAAGAATGATATAATAGATGCAATTTAATTTTATTAAGAAGTAGATAATGTTAAGTTAAGAAATAAGACGGGTAATTGGCAGGAATAATTCATTAATAAATTTAAATATTTTACTTATAGATTAAATATAGTTTCAAATTAAATTTTTTTAATAAATTGATTAATTGTTACTTTGATAAATATCATTACATCAAGACCTGCTACAATTGTTTAAATGCAAAAGTAAAGCAAGACCAAATAATATTCAAACTAACATGTCAATAAATTGCACAAGTTGAATAAAATCAATCAAAAAAAAAAATAGATGTTGGGAAAACTTTCTATTGCCAAAATGATACAAGGGCACTAGTCACTCTAAACTAGAATCAATATCAAGTTAGATTGTAAAGAATTAAGCAAGGATAAATTTTTAATCTCTCACACAAGAAAAGCTGAAAAAAAAAACCTAAAATAATACGAGAAAGAAAAATTTTGACTGACATAAAAAAATTTAGAAAGATTAGAACATCATTTTTTTATTGTTTTTTTTTTTAATTTAGTCATGTAACTTAAAGTAAGTTAAAGTGTCGTAAATTTAATTGGTCATTTATTGAGTGATGTTCTCTATTTCTTTATTTCTATTATTATTATTAATTAAATAAAAATTAAATTTAAATGATAAAATCAATTATTGTAAAATATAATTGCATTATTTTTATTCGTATCAATATTAAATAATGTTAATATATGTATGTGTAAAATCTACTCTATATTCACACATATTTACAAAATTAATAATGTATAAAAAATATTTTTTCAAGATTTAAAATAGCATAAGACATTAATTTATATAAAAAATTGAAGCTTATTTATTTAAAACTTATGATATAAGTTATTTATTAAGAAAAAAAATTAAAGGTTAATCAATTATTATTAGACGAAACAAAATAAAGAATAGCAAAATCATTATTTGAACATCATCTTATCTTTTTATTCATCATTAATTTTCTTATTATAATCTACAAATTTAAATATCTATAAATCTATTTTCTTTTCTTTAATTAATGTTATTCACTTCTTTCATTTATGATATAAATAATTTTTTACAGAAAAACAATTATTAAAAAATAAAATATTTTAATTATTAATATTTATTATTAAAATTATGTATATATCTAAGTTATATAAAAAAAAATATATTTATAAAAAATCTTTTAAAAACACATTTATATAAATTAGAATATATAGCATGTCTAAACACACACATATTAATATTTTTGATTATTAATATCTCTTATTTTATATCTTTTTTAAAATATTTTATACTACACTAACATATATTATATAAGATAAAATTATTAAAAATAAATTATAACTATAATAATAAAAAATTAATAGATCATATTCTTAACACTTATGCAAGGTACGGGTTATTACACTAGTTTATTATATATTATAACTTGTGATTAGATAATAGTATAAAAATTTACACTATCAATGCATTTAAATTAGTTTTTAAAGAAAACTTTTATTATTCTTAACTATTATTTTGTCTAGAAAAGAAAATAAAAAATTCAGAAAGAAAAGCACCCATGATCTCGCTTATTTGGTGTAGAATAATTGTACTGTACCATAAACTAAAGCGTTATTTTATGTTTAAAAATAAGAAAAAAAAACGTTAAAATCCCACCTTGATTAGGTATGCAATTAAAGTGTCTTTTTGTAATAATTTGTACAATTTTCATACCTTTTTTTTTGGTGGACACAGTTTTCATCCCTAAGACTAGCCCCTTAATTTTGAATAAGATTGAGTCCATTTTCAATTCTAATATAACCAGTTTAGTATACACAATAAATATTTATTTTATGTAACTAAAATGTATAATAATAAATATTTTAACATATAAATTAATTTATAATTAAAATTTATAATAATAAATATTTAAATATATAAATTATATTTTAAATTTATAATAAATAATTTAAATTACAATATAAGATTATTTTTAATTATTAATATTTATTTCAATAAAATTATTGAAATTTAATTTAGAATAAGATATAAAAAAAAGATAAGTGATTCAAATAAATAAAAAAGGTATTTGAAATAATTAAGAATTTTATTAAAAAAAAAGTAAGTGTGTGAAATGCAAAGAAAAAAAATTATTCTCCAATTATACCCTAATTTATATTTATAATTCATTGAATCCTTAATTTGGACTACTTACATTACATATGTCTTTTTTTTTTTTTCTCTCACATTACATCTGTCCAATACCCTCGTACTTGTAACTTTTATCAACTCTCTGCTTTTCGAAGCCCACAAAAAATGTTTGGGTGATGCCTTGCACGTGGTAACCTAACAGGTATGGTTTGGTACGAATTCTGGTCAAAATCAATAAGATTTGAATTTATCATTTCAAGACACGTTTGCATCCGCTTCAAAAAAAAAAAAAATTTTTGTTTTGAAAGATGTTTACATTGTATTATTTTTTATGTTTTTTTAAAGACTACAATATTTTTTATGAAAAATAATTTTGTTTGAGTTGAATAAAATCATTATAAATACTAAGTTCATCTCCGAAAGATTAACACAACTACATCCAAGATTCAAACTAAAATTATATTCTTATTTATTTTAAAAATTAATATATGTTACACTTTATCTATTCTAATGCTAATGGATTTCTAATAGCAGTGAAAAATTATGAACCAATTTCTTAAGAATATTTTTTCTTCACTTTTAAAGTTTTTTTTTAAAGACTACAAGTATTTTTATGGGAGTGAAAGACAATCATACTCGAACTAAAGAAGATTATTATAAGCAGCAAAGTAAATTCTCTTCCAATATTTAACACAATTGTATATTTGTAACTCAAATTCAATACCATTGATTAAATTAAAACAACCTCAATTGATCCATGCACTTTGTTTTAAAATTATTTTATTGATTTTGAAATTTTAATATATGAAAATGATATTTTGAAGCTTTACTAAAATTATTATTTCATCCTTTGACGCCTAAAGTTATAGGGAAAAAAAAAATCAAGCTAATTACTAATAATCTTGAGTCATAAAGAGAAAAATAAAAGTGGACATTAAGAAATTAAGGTTTAGTGTTAAAATAAACTAATTTTAACACATAATACTTTCTCAAAAACAATATAATTTTTAAAATAAGAAAATTATGATCTTGAAAGAAAATAAGTATATAATTTACTTTAAAATAATTAAATTATGTCTGCACTAAAATTGGGGTTGGTTGCAGAAAACAATATTCACGTGTAACTTTTCTTCTGGTATTGTTGAAACTAGAAGGCTAGGCAACGTCATTCATAATTTATTTTTTGGCTTAAATAAATTTTTGGTACATGTTTTTTCAATTTTATTTTTTTTTTACTTTTAGTTTCTATCTACTTTTCTTTTTAAACTTCTTTGTCCCTTTTGTTTTGACGACATTATTGATCCTTGTTGTTAAGTTGTGTTTGTTAAGTGTCCATGTGACATCAAATTAGCAAATCAGCTCATGCTATGTAGGATTCATTTAATAAACATTAAGATGATGTGTTGCATATGTGGTTATTAATAATAATAAACATTAAATATAATTTTAAAAAAATCCTAATGTTAGAAATAACCCAACCCCAACTCCCTTTGCTCGCAATTAACATAGTGTTTGGATGGGAGAAATGGAAGGAGGGGACGGATTTTAATAAATTTTACGTGTTTGATTTAATTTTTAGGAGGGCAATAGAGGGGAGCAAAATCTCTCCTCATTTATTTAATGTCTTCTTCTCAATATTGGTGATTTGGAGGAGAGGAAATGAGATTTAAAACATTCAAGTATAATTACTAATATCTCTTACATATGTTTGAAATTCAAAATTATAAGGATACAAAAGTAAATTTTTAAAAATCCCTTTTCCTCTCCTTATGAGCCAAACACAAAAGGGGCTCCCTTCTCCTCTCTAACCAAACAAAGTTGTTAATCATAATATCTCCCTTTCTTTCCTTCCCCTTCATTAAAATCCCTCTCTTTTCCTCCTTTAAAACCAAATAAACTCTTAAGTTTCACCTTCTAGGGTTCACGCTCCAGAGAAAGGGGTTGTCTACACATGCAATCAATTAAGACAACTGTGTTTGTTTTTTGTTGAAGACCATTGTGAGGAGCGTAGTCGCATGATAAAGACTAAGGCAGTACAAGGGTTGGGGCTTTGTCTTTTGGTCATTGTATATGTGTGGTGGTGTTGCGAGTGGAGTTACGTAGGGTAAGCCTTTTATTGTTCTGTGCAAATTGATTATTTGTTCTATTTGATGAATTTAAAGCCTATGTGAGACTGGTTAAATGTTGTATATGACATACACACTTTTTATTAGGTTTGTATTTGTGTTTGGGTTATGGGGTCTGATTCTATTTTTTTTATTAAGGTTACAGTAACATGAGTGGGTTTGGGGTCTTATTAATTTCTTATTAATTATGTAGTAGTCATTGTCATGCTTTATTTGCTTAATAAGTGTTGTCTTATGTGTAATACCACATTGATGAGTTTTAAGTTAGTC
This sequence comes from Spatholobus suberectus, assembly GCA_004329165.1. Taxonomy (NCBI): domain Eukaryota; kingdom Viridiplantae; phylum Streptophyta; class Magnoliopsida; order Fabales; family Fabaceae; genus Spatholobus; species Spatholobus suberectus. Next base: position 25,267 of record QUWT01000306.1, on the reverse strand, counting down.
ATGCACTGTAGGGGTCTTTTAGCAAGCCCGTAATGCATTTTATCATGGGGGTAGTACTGTTGAAGTCCCCTAATATTGATATAGATAGGTGGTCCTTTTTGAAAGCTTAAGACATCATGAAAAGGTTGGGATTGAGTTTGCTTTCAAGCTATGGTTTTGTCATTAGATGAGCAAGCCATTAAGTTGAGCAACTATCCAGTTAAGGGAAAAGGTGTGACTTATGTCTTTGTAAAGGTTGTGGGTGATGGGAAGCAACTTAATAAGTATGCTACAAGCACTATTAATTTGGGTACAGGTTAAGCCAAGACAATAGTTGCTAAGGTGTTGGGCCTATCATTGTGGTTGAAGGGTTTGAAGGTGATAGCAATGATGACAATGTTAGGGGAGTGCACTTTAATAATAGCAAAAATGACAGAACAATGGGACTGGATGATGGTTTTGGGGTGTAGGGTGGTAGTGAAGTTAGAGAAAGAATTAGGCATAAGTCAATGGCTCCATGTATGTCATTTTGTATTAGCATCTAACAAAGGTCATAAGATAAAAATCTAAGCGAATAGAAATAAATTGCCAAATGTGGATGAGGATGAAGTGTCAAAGGGAGACAAATTTAAATGCACAAACGATAAGAGGAATGGCATGAATGTTGAGTGCTTAAGTGAGGAGTTAGATAATACTAATGATGACAATGATTTTAATGTGGGTAGTAGAACAAAATATCCCAAATTTAGAAAGGAGGATCCAAATAAAGATTTTAAATTTAAGATAAGGATGGAGTTTTCCTCCTTTAATAAGTTCAAACGAGCTATATTGGAGCATGTGTTGAATAAGAAAGTTTTGAAATTTATGAAAATGATTCTCTTAAATGTAGATTGAAATTAAAAAAAAAAAACTATAAGTTCAAGATTCTTGCGAACAGAATTGAAAAAAGTCATACCTATAAAGTAAAAATTCTAGTTAATGGTCATAATTGTGGCAAAGTGTTCAACAACAAAAAATTTGGGTGTAAATGGGTGACAAAGGTGATGGTAGATAAACTACTATCAAGTTAAGGTTGAATGACATTGTTGATGACATAAGAAGAACATATCCACAAGCATCATTGTGTCGTGCATGGAAAGCAAGGCAAAATGCATAGGAAATAGTGGATGGGGATGCTATAAAATAATGTACATTTCTAAAAAGGTATAGTGTTGAGTTAAAGAAGGCATGTATTGAAAATACCTATAAGATAGGATTGGATAGGCCAAGTGTTGATGTTTTACCACAGTTTGATAGGCACTATATTTGTTTAGATAATTGAAAAAAGGATTTTTGGTTGGGGATAGACCATTTATAAAAGTTAATGGGTGTCATTTCAAAACTAAATATGGTGGGCAGTTACTCATTGTGATTATCAGGACTCAAATGACCAATACGTCCCATTAGCATTTATTGTGGTGGAGAGTGAAACTAAACAAAGTTAGGGACAATTCCTAAATTTGCTTTTAGAGGACATTGGAGACATTTTAAGTAATAAGGTTTTCATATCTAATCAACAGATGGTATGAATCTTATCCTTTAAACTAAAATTATAATTGCAATATATTTAATTATATATTTACTAACATATAATTAAATGGCAGTGGTTGATTCAAGTGTTTGATGAAATACTAGGAAGGTGTTGAGCATCGCTTATGTTTGAGGCATTTGTATGCCAATTTTAAAAGAAATTTGGAGGTGGAACCCTAATTAGGGACTAATGATGGTTGCTATTACAACCATGTACATTGAATCCTAGAAAGAGAAAATGGATGAATTGGAGAAAATTGATAACAAAGAATGGTAATTGGTTCCTAACCTAGGTAGAGGGACAAAAGTTCAAAGTGACTCACAATTTATGGTTGATAGATTTGTTGTAGATCTAAGCTAGAAAAGTTGTTCATGTAATTTTTTGGAACTAGTTGGGATCCCATGTAGGCATGATGTTGCAACAATTTGTTATAAGGTGAGAATCCTAAATCATATGTACACCAATACTATAATAGAGAGGCTTACAAGTTTTGTTATGAACAACTATTAATCCAATCAATGGTGAAAATAAGTGGCCAACTATGGAGGGTGTTGAAATATTGCCTCCATCATATAAGAGAGGGATTGGTAGGCTTAAAAGGCTTAGAAGAAGGGAACCCCATGAGGAACGAAACCGAACTAAGTTGAGAAGAGCTTATGCTACTACCAAATGTCATGAATTTGGACATAATAGAAGAGGTTATGTCAATCCACTAGTGCATAAGACATCTAATGCAAATCTCGAAAAGAAGACAATAGTATGAATCCTAACTTGTTCAATAAATACGTGTTTTTGTTGTTTTCTAGATAAGTATGGTTCTAATTAATGAAAAAAAATGCTTTTGTAAAGAAGGAAAGCTGTCATTGTGCAAGGTAACATCATGCAAGTTGCCACTAACTAAGGTGCCACTGTGTAAGGTTCAATTGTGGATGGTTCAGTGTTGGAAGGTGAAATAGTGCAAGGGACAACTAATAACACAATGGTATTATCCCAAATCTTATGATTTTTATTAATGTTATGTATTAATTCTCACAGTGTCAACTTTTTTTTTAATCTAATCCAAGTGAAGGAACTTGAAGGTGCACTAGTGCATGATAATGGGAAGGTCATAGCAGAAATTATTCTGGCAGCCCAACCAAACCAATCTCAACCTATCTTAACATAGCATCACTAAATTGATCCACCAATTGATACCAACCATGTGGGGTATTTTGTACTTATAAATAATAATGTATTAATACGAACCACTAATTGTTGCCAACCTTGCTAATTATTTTTAGGCACAACATGCACCAAAATATGAGGCCATTGTACCATTGTTGGGGAAAGCACTTGATTTGTATGCAATGGTCATCAACAAATTGTATTTAGCATTAACATCTTAGCATCATAAACCTTTAATAACTATGTGGAGTCTAAGATTGCATAGGTGAGCTTAACTATTGGGCATTATACCTTAATACATTATATTTTGGTTTTAGTCAAATAAGCCTAATTATTCAAAATACTTATGTAAATTTTTCAAGCCCTTAATGTAACAACACTTGGGGATAAACTATAGTTGTTAAAAAAAGCATTGGCTTTGTACATGTCTACCATGTAAGAGCTAAACTAAAGATTGATTGATTGTAGTTGTTTTTTGATATATTGTTTCTTTTTTTGACACTAATGGTACTGCAATTATGTAATTATTTAAAGTGATTGGACACAATGTTAGTGTAAATATTGCTTGATGACAAAATGTTAGTTCTAATATCTTTTTTTGTACTGGTTTATAAGTAACTCAGAATGTTGATATATTTGATTTATAAGTAAATCAGAATGATGACAGTATTTGGCCTATGTATTTTTTTATTTTATTGATATGATTGGGGTATTGGATGATGTATCTTTTTGCAAACAATGTACTTGTGATGGTAATTAAATTGGCATTTTGCAACAACAGAAGTTGCATTTTAATTCCTTGTGTAAGCGTATGAATTACAACTATATATTTTTGGCAAATGTATTTTTTGGCAAGTGGTGGATGATGTAAATTGTACTTATCTTTATCTCGGATTAGAAATTGGCATTTTGATTCCTTGTGTAAGTGTATGATAAATGTATGTTTTGGCAAGCGTATGTAATTTACTTTGAAGAGTATGACTGGATCTAGAAAAACTTGATATCTTTCTTTCTCTTTACATTTGTTGTCTTAAGCATGTGGAAGCAATAAATAAATGTTAACCTGGTATCATAATATCATTCATACTAGACACCCTGCTATAAGATTAGAGCATATGTGAATGAAACTAACAACAATTTAGTCTTTCTATTTTTTCTTCATGGTGAGTGACAACAACTTATAGGAAGATTAAATGATCATTATATTGATGTGCTTTTCCTCACTAAATAAATTATCCTTAGAACAACCCACTAGGGTTGTCCTTATGGTAGAGGTTTAGGTAGTTTACCCTGAGCTCATAAGTTCAAACCTCATTTCCTATCATTGTACACAAAAAAAGAAAAACCATTCGTAGACCACAAATTTGGTTAACCATTATTTTGTTCCCCACTAATTTAGACTTTTATTTTTATAATGAGGCAAAAATTGAAAAGGCAGTGTGAAATATGCAATAAAATACAAAAATATCTAGTTAAATTTACTTAACTCGTAATTAAATTAATAAACTAGGGTTAACTTTGCTTATAACATAACAGTAAGAAACCAAAAGGACAGTTGTACAAGTCATAATATGAGGTTGAACAAAATGATCTCATTAGAAAAAAATTTAGTACAACAAATTTTTTTTATATCAGTAGGAAATGATCTCAATATAAGTTGGAATATATGAGATTGAATAGAATGAAGTTCAACTCATGAACTTCGAAACCAAAATACAAATAAGGCTAACTATTGATAATTAAACTAATGAACTTCTAAAGCAAATTATTTGAACAAAACAATTAACATCACAATCAAGAGAAGACAAGTAAAGGCATCAACATTAAATTCAATTTCTTCTTCTCATATGCATGTTGGTTTGGAGCTCAACAATTTTCAAATTTGAAACTTCAACAACATCAACACACTAAATACAATGTGGGGGTAAAATGTCAATCATGTGCACTAATTCTTTCCAACAATTTCCTAGTCAAGCCATTCAAAGAATTTATAGTTGTTAGTCCTCTACACCCATGCATTCCAACATCAAAAAAATTAAAAGGGATTAGGGACCCATGGGTCAAAACATCATAAATGAGCAAACAAAATGCAAACACAACAAACTTCAAACAAAATACTAGATAAAATTAAAGAAATAAACCTTACAATTAGTTCAATTGAGGAATATCCTTCCTGGGTTTTTCGAACTGTTGGAGGTCAAAACCAATGCCTTAAGACGAGACAATGACATTTGAGCTTGCGAATGTCCTGCAGAGCGCACACCCCCCCCCCCCCAAATACATTAAGCTTTTCTGGATTTAAGGGTTTTGAAATGTTGAAAAAGAAGTTAACATTGAGCAAGGGGAGACTTTTTTCTAAAGTTAGGATTTTTTTGAAATTATCTTTAGTGGTAATATTTTATTGGTATCCATGTATGCAAGACACATATTAAATGAATCCTATATGGCATGAGCTGATTTGTTAATTTAATGGTCACATAGGCACATAAAAAACACAACTTAACACTAAGGACAATTAGTGGCAACAGAAAAAAAAAAATAAGGGACAATTTTTTTATATATAAAAGAGTGAATAGGGACTAAACACAAAAAAGCATAGACAAAACCTTATTTAAGCCTTTGTTTTGGATTAAATATATTTTTAGTCTATGCAAATATGATTAAGTTTGTCTTTGGTCCTTAAAAAAATAAACATTTTTTTTATTTTTATCAAAAACGTATTAGATGTGATTTTTGTCTTTTGTAAAACATCGTCTGCTTTTGGTCCCTCATTTATGAAAATAAGGACCATGTTTGATACATTTCCATAAATGAGAGATCAAAAGTAGACAAATTATCTTTATAGACTAAAATAAATATTACTTGCAAAGACTAAAACCATATTTAATCTTTATTTTTTTTTCTCATTTTTGACATACTATATTAAATTAATTAATGCGTGTAAAAATATTTCAATTGCAAAGTAAACGTCATCCCTTACACTTAGTTGGTAGGAGCCTTTGTTCCACACATGGCCCATGGCAACCACAAAGGTCAGTATAACCAACCTTTCTGCTTAGCGCTTTATGTCCTTTAACCTTTCCAACGACCACTGTCACATTGATGGATAGTAGAAACAAAACAATAAAGTATGAAATCATGATTGAATTTTGGTTTTTATTTTAATATGAAATAATTTTGAGGCATTTAGTATAAAATATTGGGTTTATATATATTATCATTTAATTTGATATTGTTAAAAGTCTAACTATAACAATTGTTAAAAAAAATAAAAATTCACATGTCAACAATTAGTATATAATAATATAAAACTTATGGTGCATTCAAACTCATTTTATTACAAATCTTATATTTTATTTAATATAATATGAAGTAATTTTGAAGCATTTAGTATAAAATATTGGGTTTATATATATTATCATTTAATTTGATATTGTTAAAAGTCTAACTATAACAATTGTTAAAAAAAAAAATTCACATGTCAACAATTACCATATAATAATATAAAACTTATGGTGCATTCAAACTCATTTTATTACAAATCTTATATTTTATTTAATATCAAAGCTTATATCACGCTTGATATATTTGAATTGAATCGAAAGAGATATACCACGAACCATGATAGACTTTTGAACCAACCAACAATTCTTGACGACTGAGACTCCAGAAGTTGATATAATTTTGTCCCCTAAATGATTTAATTATCATAAATAAAGTAGGTCCCTAGTATCTGAATTACGCCCCTTCCTTTCAAAGGGTAAAAAAGTCCTATATGAAAGTAAAATCAAAAATAAAATTCAAGAAAAAATGAATAAAAATGAGTGACGTAGCATGATACATTGATACATCATTAATTATCACCAGCAGCAGGAGTATTTTCCCAACTCAACTTAAGGGTCCATTCCATGGGGTGATTTGTGGAGACACTTACAACCGATTGATTCAATGACAGTATCAGAGATACGACATTCATCATATTTACAATCTTATTTATTCAAAAAGAGCACATGATTCGGCATGTCCATTCAGCTAGGCTACTTAGTCTGTAATCTTTACAGTTTTTTCGTATTGAATGTAAATCCAAGAAAAAACTTATTTAAAGTGAGTAATCTCTAATGTGAGCAAGCCATTATGTACCAACTCTTGTGAATGGGGCAAACCTAATTAGAAGGGGTCTAACCTTTGCCTTCAGTACCCCATAGGAGATTAGGCCCTACGCTCAATGGAGGACACTTCTTGCGAAAGCAAAAAAAAAAAAATGTAATTATGTATCTATCATTAAATTTTAGTAAGATAAGATCATTAGGCACTTTAAATTAAATCAAGGGTAGACATCCCCTTATTTGTTCACTTTAAGATATACCCAATTTAGATGAGCCTTATCTATAACACCAAACCAAAACTCACTGTACTTTGAGGCTCTACACAAAGCCAGTATTGTAGGAAAGCCAAAAAGGAAACATGTATAATCTTGTTGTGTCCAGAAATTTGATAAAGGAATAAGCAAAAAACAGTGAGGAGAGGTTGAGTTACAGACTACCTTCCTACTCAAAATCTCACATCATCTTGATTCTTTTGCAGCTTGAGGTAGAATTACGTATCCCCCTAGTGGTCACAGAATATGGAGCTGATGCTGATTTAAGAGAAGGGGACTTGTCAATAAATGCATGTCGTTCATTGCCATTCCAAAACAAGATTATCCTATTTGTGCACGAATGTGACCAGCTATCTCCTGTTCAGCATTATAAAGTACAAACAACAAACTTCTTTAATCAAGGGACAAAAAGATATTGGTCATAGAAGCTAAAAGTCCAAGTGAGATGTGCAAGATGAAACAACACTTGCCTAGTGCAAGGGTCAATTGAAATGAACCTTCAAGATGCTTGGTTGTTACTTGGTTAAACATAACAACCTGCCAGAAAACCACATTTACAGTTGAAAATTAAGGAGGATGAAAACAAGACAACAGATAAAGCAAAAAAAGGACTGGACATCAAGCCAAGGAAGCAGGACAATTCCATGGTACAGTGCTCACTGGAACTAATCTAAGTCCCTAGATTCAGACACAAACATTCTACCCTCAGATTGCAAGGGATTCGTCAACACATGGCACCAGATAGGTGGATGAGGGAATAACAGAATTCCACCACCCCATCTTATATATAAACAAGTAACTGTTCGTTGTTTTATTTTTTATATATTTTCTCGCATTATTCAACACCCTATTTGACCTATCTCCTAACTTGGTGTTTTAAGTGTCTTTGCAAGTATTGCACTTGATCCACACAAATTGCATCAACGTGATTCGGCTGCTATCAATGATTAAGTTCAGTACAAAACACCTCTGGCAAGCAGAATAAATTGATTCTTACAGCCACACAGAATTTTTTTGCAAGCTTCATCAACTTTAAAGCCATTTCACTGAGTAATCGAGTCCGGAGAGCCATATCATCAAAGTCTTGGCGGAAGTGAAAAGTAACACTGTCAACAATGATGATTTTTACCTGGAATTATGTATTTTAAAACAGATCATGATGAATTAGTTAAGATGTAACAAAGCAATTCATTAAAAGCAAAAGGAAAGAAAGTCAAAGCAAGAGTACTGCCATTGTCTACAATCCGATGCAACATATGATGTCAAAGATCATCTTCAGTATGTTTGCTGAAAAAAAATAAAAAATTCAATTCAATAGATGAAATACTATACTTACATCTTTATTCTCCGTGATGAATTTGTCCAAGTAATTTACCAAAGCAATTTGCTCAGTGTAGCTGCAAACACGAAAATAGAATATATTTTCCAAGATATTATTAGGGTGCATTTTAACTTTGCAAGCTTGAAAATCCTTGTGAAAGTGGTGGCTGTATTCTGCCATATCTTCAATGCATGCTTCAGCAATTTGTAGAACACGTTCAACCATAAAGCTTCCTTCTGTGTCTGAGTATCACATAGGCAAAAGAAGTGCAATCAATGACCTGCATCAAATGCTGAATGAGTCTTAGAATCTAATTAAGGCTCTTACCAATGTATATTGCCTTCCCACCTAGGCCACCATATTCTTGTGGAATCTGAACATTTACTGCAAGTTGAATCCTGCAAACATAAACATCACCATTATTACAAATAACAAAAATGTTTCACAACTTAGGATGGAAAAGAACAATAGCAACACGATTTAGAAAATTGGGATGACAAAGAATACCCAATTTGTGTTTTACCAATGCCTGGAACTCCACCTAAATAAAGAAAGAGAGAATTATATTGCAACCAGAAATGCGAAGGAAAAAAGCAAACTGCAAGGTATTCATGCTCATGCATACCAAAAAATAAGTAATGTATATTTCATTTGAAGTTAAGATTATGGATTTCATACTCTTAAGAGAAACCAAAGAGTCACTAACCTATTTCAGTGACTTCTTTGCACTTAATTCCTCCGCCAAGGATGTTATCCAGATCCACACAAGATGTGGTAATGTAAGAAGAAAACTTTTCATCATTGAGCATATCCCAGGCAGTCTGACCACCTGCATGACAAAAAAACACAAAATGGAGAAAAGGAGGAAAAAAAGAAGAAGAAAGATTACTTTAAGTGCATGAGGGAATCATGCTCTGTCAAATATACTGGACTGAATTCAATTCATATAATACAAAAATAAAGTAATACATCAATTATAAGAGAAGGTCACATATCAAGTAAAACCAAAGCAATTGTTGCCAGATGAACAGAATGTCTAATAACTTTTTCATTGAGCATAGCCCCTTGATAGCTCTTTGACTTCCCCAATCAATAATCTTCACATACTCACAAGGGGAGCTTTTTAGAAATGAGATGCTACCTAATGGATAATTTTACATCCTATCTAAAGCTAAGCTATTGTGTAGGAGAATCAATTGGCTTGCCATTATGGGTTGCGGATTCAATAATGTGTCCTTAACAATTTGTCTGTAGATCTTCCCCTTCAGCATTATTCACCTGGCAAGAAGCTCTACTACTGAAAGCTATTACTTCTGGCTTCTCAGTTTTCCCAAAATTTCATAAACTTGGTTTCTAAGACAACACATCCCAGCTCGAAAAACTTGATATCATAAATTGAAAATTCTTTTGGTACAAGAACAACAACAACAAAAGTCTTATCCCACCGAGAGGTCACTTAGGTGAATCATACGACACCAAGAACACACATAACTTTCAACTGCACAACCCAGGAACACACAATTGATCTGATAGAAGCTTTCCCCATCCTTAACCTATTCAAACATTACCTCCAACACAAATTCACGAGGAAAGGCAGACCGAATCCAATGTAGTCCTTATCACTTCACAAGTTCACAATCACACAGGTCATGAGTGATGAGGATGCAAGAGGTGTGCAAAGATGGTGTGGTCTTTTAAAATGAACATGCCCCATTTATACATAACATAGAAGTTAAAAATTCTTATCACTACCCAAAAGAATAACTAAACAGCCAAACTGGAATCAACACAACACATACCACCCACAACATTGGTGTGAGTCCCATTTGGTCTCTCCAAAGCACTAGCTTTGGCTGCAAGATTCAGAATTTCGACGGCTTCACTATCAGAAACATCAACATCTGTCAAAATGAGATAACAGGTGGGTGAAAAAAGAGAAACTTTTCGACATATATGCATGCCCAATTGGAAAATGAAAGAAGGGTTAAGAATTGAAATTGAAAGGAAAACCTCGAGCGAGGTGGGTGGGGGAGGCACGAGCAATGTCATCGCGTGTGGTGTAACCAGCAGCCAAGAGTTTTCCTCTCTTTGAAGCTGAGATTGGAAGCATACCTACCTCCATGCTTCCCAGTCTCACTTTCTCCCCTCCACCATTTTCTTCTTCTTCTTTGGCAAATTCTCACTTCTTATGTTCACAGAAGCAGCAATATTCAATCAAAATTAACATCAAGGAGGAAGGAACAGAGTCTATTCAAACCGCTAAAATGATTTAAATAAAAAAATTTTGAAAATTAAACAGATTATCAGTAGAAAAAACTGAAAAATGAAAAAAAATTGTGTTTTTTTTTATTTGATTCCGAATTTTCGTTTTTGTGTTTAAAAAAACCTAAACTAATTGGGACTATATTATTTTTTTATTTTATTCTTAAATAAATCGTGAGTCAAAAGTTATTTTTATTGTTCAATTTGTTCTGAGTACGTATTTGTATTTTTTTTAAAAAATTGAGATTATTTTAGCTTGTGATTTATAATCTAAACAATGAGAAATGCTAACAACACACTCTCTCAAACACTCTTTTGAACACACATTCTCTTATTAGTTAGAATTTCTTAAAAAATTACAAAAAGCTGTAGATCTCACACTTATTTAATGACTCTTTTTTATGATTTTATAATTTTTAATAAATTTTAACCAATAATAAAATGTGTGTTGCTAACACTTCTCTTTAAAAAAATTATAATGAGATTTTGTAATTTGAGTAAGTCTTTTTATATATATATTCATTATATATTTGACTTGTTATTTATTAGTGTTGTTCTATAAATTAAAAAAAAAAGTCATTGAGGGACTTGTTTGGTTTAAGAAAATCTTTCTATTTTATTTCTATTTTAATTTTTGAAAATATTTTTCATTTTCAAAATTTCAATTTTTAAAAAAATATGCCTTTTTTTTTGTTATTTTCATTTTCTAAGAATCTAGTGAAGGAGAAGAAGCATTGCAACTTGAAAGGAGAAGACGCATGGTTGGTGATGATGATGATGAAGAAGAAGAAGAAGAGGCATTGAACCTTGAAGTGAGGCAGAAAAAGGAGGAAGGGGAGAAAGGAAAAGAGGCATCATAACTTGAAGTCTCAAAAAAAGAATAGTGTAAATAATATACTTTTTAACACACTATTTCTAAAATAGTCTCTATTATTAGTTAATTTTTTTGAAAAATACAAAATTATGAGTGAGATTTATTAAATATTAAGTGTGACAAAATTTTATAATTTTTAAAAAATTTTAGCCAATAATAAAGAGTGTGTTGTTAACATTTCTCCAAGTAGAAAAGAGATGGTGTAGAAGGTCGCAAAGGAGTCAAAGGTAAGGTGAGGCATGAGTCATAGAGAAAAATGACTATCATTCTATGTTCAAAAATGATATTGTGTATAAAGTGAAAAAAAATAATATGAGTTTAATTTCTATAGATTGTCAATATCAACTAATCAAAAATCCTTGTTCATATAACTTTTAAGGTAATTATTATAAAAGTCAACAAACTTACTATAAATGCCACTTTGTGATTGGATGATAATATAATTTTTTTTTATACTATTAGTGTATTCACTAGTATTTAGTCAAACAACATGTCATTATTTTAATATTTTCCAAAAATGTGATCTCTATTTCCTAAATTTGAAAATAAAAAACAACTATTCAAACATAATTTTTTCCTCCTCAATTTTCAATTCTATTGAAAATCAAATAGGAAATAGTCAAACCAAACTAGTCATTTAAAATTTTATTTGTTTGTCGACCAAAAATAAAAAATGGTGTTCATTTAAAAAAAAAATTAAAATCAAAATAGTTGATTCATTCTAAAGTGAAAAAAGAAAAAAAATATTGGATTGGTCCAGATATAATATTATTCTCAAATGATTCTAAAACCATAAGTTTATGATTAGATCAACTTTTTTTTTTTTAATCTTAAAGTTGATTCAAATCACATTGTAAACCTCTCTAATTATCTCTCTCTATATATAAATTAGAATATCTATCTTGAATGAAAGCGTTTTATTTGCTATTTTTCAATGAGAGCTTTTTTAGCTGTTATTCTTCAACAAGAGTATTTTTAGAGACTTTTTTAACCTCTTATCTCTTTTAATCTATCATTTTCAATATCTTTAATTCTAAATTAAATTTTAATAATTTTTAAAAGAAATTATCAATAATTAAAAATTAACATTATATTACAATAATTATTTATTATAAATTTAAAATATAATCTATATGTTCAAAATATTTATTTATTATAATATACTTTATATATTCAAAAGAATTTATTTACTATAAATTTAAGTTATATAAAATAAATATTTCTTCTGTGTAATGCATAAGTTAAAATACTAGTTATCAGTGTTTTTAAAACAAGATTGGTGATTAACCAATAAAGGCAATAGTTCAAGTTTCAGTAATTTAACTATGATTAAATTAGTAAAAATTAAAAAATATTATTTTATTTTTAATATAATATATTAAACAATAGTAAACAAAAAAAATAACATAATATTCAAATTCATAATATTAAATTAATTCCACTTATTAATATCATAACTCATAACATATAATATTCATAATTAAACACAAAATCAAATCAAATATGTTATAACTTTTAAATTCAACAACACACAATAATATCTATTAGAAACTATAACTAGAAACTAAATAAATATAATTAATATAATCATCAATCATTATAATATTAGGTTAAAATTATATCATTATAATATTAGAATTTTTAATTATAAAAATAAAAAAATTCCCCTTAAAAATCCAGTTTTTCCCAATTCTTTGTAAAACTTATTTTTAGAGTTAAGTAAACTAATCTAGTGATCAATTTCCAATTGAACCAATGGGACTGACTGGTCCATTATCCAATCCAATTTTGATTATATAGCTAATTACGCACGCATCGACATCAAAATTAAAAATGATTAATTATATTATGGTCCCTATATCATGGTTAAGTTGTAATTTTAAATTTTTAATAAATTTTATTTAAATTTAATCCCAAATTTCTTCAATTAGTTTAAATAAGTCTTTTTAATAAATTTTCTCCTTTTAAAACTTTTAAGTTTTTTTTTCTTAAAACCTTAATGAAGAGAAACTGATTAAATTATTATAAATCTTTTCATTCAAAGTTCATTAATCAAAAATAGAAAATCTTGAACTTTTACCTCATTGAAATCTTATCTTCATTTTTTACAAAATCGTTCAAATTTCATTAATTTTTCAACTTTTGAAATTTTTAAATAATTTCGTATTTCAAATTTGTCATACATTCTCAATTATTTCAGTAATCAATAATGATTTAGGCGTTTAAATAGATGAAAACTAATAGGAAAACTTAATGATAATAATTTTAAGAAATATGAATACTAAATTTCAGCTAAAAAATTATTAAGAGATTAAAATCACACGTTGATTGTAATAGAGATCGAATGATATCTTTATATTTTTAAGAACTGTAAATAATTTTAATTACCTTTAATTATTCTTTGTAGTCTTAAAATGTTTAATGGCATCTTTGTATTTTTTTTTTAATTTATTAAATTGCTTTAAATTTAGTGAAATGTTTAGTCATCTGCATTACGTATGGTTACTGTCATAAGTTATGAACTTAAGTGTAAAATTTTGTAATTAATAGAGACCTAATTAAAAAATTATATTATAGGGATTTATTTAAAAAAAATAAAACAGATAAATTTGATGGGTATTTTAGACCTGTTTAATAATGAGAAATAATTATTTTTATTTTTTTATACAGTTGATAAAAATTCACTCTTTTTTTAAATAACTGAATAAATAGGCACTTGTATTCGCCTAGATGAGTAGGTAAAATATATTATATCACAGGATTTTAACACGAATGGTAAGTTTTAAATCAACATTAATAATTTGTAGCATCTGGCCTAGAGAACAAATGGATCTTGAACAAATTGGGGGAGGGGGGTGTGGCGCGGCGGGAATTGAAAGTAAATTCTTCCAAAAAAAATACAATTAACAAGGGCAATCTAGATAGGTTGCTCCTAGGATGATTCAAAACTATTAGTAAATGCAAGTAAATATCATAAAATAAATAATCTCAATAATCATAACAGCTTTAACTCTACCTATGCTGTGCTGTGCCTTCTTTTTCTTTCATCGACCTTTGCATGGCTGGTCAAAGTCTCGAGTGAGATAATGGCTTTGGAATCAAAGGATTTTTGGTTAAGAACAAGATAGTAGATGTAGCGGGAGAATGAGTAAAGATTCCCTCTATTTCCTGTCCATTTCCTATGCTTTTGGGCATATAAAGAACATTAAATGTCTATCATTAAAATATTAATGTCCTTTATATATACAAAAACTATGGTAATAAACAAGAAATGGACAAGAAGAATTAGAGAGGATCTAAACTCCTGGATTCAGGCCTAATTTGCATTTGCCAAATGCCTATCAAATTAAAAGGAAAATAATATTGGACAGCTATAAAATCAACAGTGTTTTATGACAGTAAATATTGGGTAGTGAAGTGCCGTCAAAGCAAAGATCCAAAAAAAAAATAAAATCTAAGGTGAATGAGCGGACACATAACAGAAGATAAGACCAGAAATAAATGTAACCAATATTAAGTTAGGATAGCAATGAGAAGATGACAATGAAAACTTGCCTAGGATGGTGTTGTAGAGTGAGAAAAGTAGATCAAATGGAAGATAATCCAATTAAACGGGATAAAGATCAAAGAAAATATTAGAAAAAAAACTACCAAGACAAACCTTGCTAAAAGTGGTTTTATTGAAAATTTAGTGTTGGATAAAGTTCAATGGTGTCAATTGATCCACATAGCTGATCCCAGCTAATGAGGTAAGAATTGGTTGTTGTATTTACAAGCATTCTGAAGGCCAAGGCAATGCAAAACATTCAAGTTGTCAAGACAAGAAAGACATCCCACTATCCCAGTCTCAGAACATCAATTACTTTCCCATTCAACACTTGTTGTCACTACTGGTGCCTCTCCAATATGAAAATAGAGGAATTTGTGTAAGCAAGGAACCTATGAACCCAGAAGCAGATTGATCCGTTTCATTTACTTCAGTATCAAAATCCCGCCAGAACTTGATGATATGGAGACTTTCTTCCTCTGTTGATCTTTGGACAACAATCTTAGAAGCATATCCTTTCTTTCTCATTTCACGACATATCTCAGAAGGATTGTTTGCTGTGAGGGTGACCATGTACAACCATCCCTTTTCTGACATTAGACGGTCTGCAACAGGCAAAATTCTATCGATTACACTCCGGCCGTTCTCCCCCCCAGCCCAAGATGAGGTAATACCTTCAACACCCACTTCATCTTCAGGGGTAGGCACATAAGGAGGGTTCACAACCATAACATCAACCAACCCTGCTAGACGCTCCTCTAGTCCCGATGCAATATCTGTTACTATCAACTCTGCACCCACCCCATGTGCTTCCAACGTCTCCCGAGTCACCCTCACTGCATGTGGGTTGATATCGGTTGCAATATAATTGACACCACAACCTTCCTGCCCAAGAATAAGAGCAAGGGAAGTAATAACATATCCACTACCACAGCCTATCTCCATACACAATGTTGGATGATGTTCCAACAGGTTATTGCGATCGGCCAGAAGAGCATCAACCAGTGCAAAAGAATCATCACATGGTTCATAAACCTCCTGGTGTGAACTCACAAGGCGAATTTGGGCAGTTCTAGGCAACTCTTTGCACAAAGCCTGTCATTGAAAAGGTACCTGTCAGTAAACCTCAATGGTTCAATCTAACGTAAAAGGGGATTGGGGAAGTAACAGCAACCAAAGATTTTGTCCATCCTACCATTTCACTGTTGTCCACCTTGGCAGTGATATACAGATGACCTTTATTGACACCAACTCCGAATTGCTCTGGTCAATGTCAAGACAAAATTCACAGTGTCAGCTTCCTCCCAACTCCTCCTGAGCCTGAGACAGCAGAATAATTTAGCCGTTAATATTACAAACAAGTAACACGTAGCAGCAGGAGAAAACATAAACTAAAATATAAACAATAAAGGGAAGAGATAATGAGTAAATACGTATGAATCATTTCTGGAAAGTAAATATATGAAACCAACAGGCAGAAACAAGTGAAGAAGTGTGAGCAATTGGATTTTGACAAATGTTTTAAACAAATATTCTTCTGGCCTTGTTGATGCTTTATATTGATTAAATAAAATCACACGCTTTCAAATGCAATGGTGATCTAAATCCATATAAGCAATATACGAGAGCCAAGATATATAAGTATTAAAAATTTCTTTAACTTGACCTCTTCTTCCAGTAGAGTATAGAACCAAGCCATGAAGTCATTTAGCATAGGAGTCCAACACTCCAACCTATGCAAATATTCTCCAAAATGTACATGACATCATTATATTCTTGTAGGGATTTTGTTTTAATTGATGATTACCATAGTTGGTTCTGGTTCTGTAACAGATCAACAACATATGACAGGAAAGGTCTTGCTTCTTTATCACTATAAAGGCAGACGCTCCTATTCAGGTCATTGCTCAGTAAACATTCTTAGGTGGTTACAATGATTGTTTAAAGATTTTTTGTCATGCAGAATCATATAAAATTAGTCTTGAACAATCTTATCATAAAAATCATACTGGCAGATCAATTATCGACATGTTAAAGCTTTATAACGATCACAGATCACAAGTTGGCAGGGGTGAACCAAGCCATGAGTAGGAGAATTGACCATCATAAGGAGGAAACTTTAAGCACAGACAATAGCTAGGGGCAAAAGCAAGTAAAAAAAAATGATAATTCAACATATTAAAATCATATTCCGCACACTGTTTAATCTCCACAGCCACACATTGGAGCTTGGACATTTCACACTTTTATTTTATGATAATATGTCTTCATCAAAGTAGAATGCTTAATGAAAGAAAAAAGGAAAGGGGAGCCCATGCAGCTTCCAACACTGGGAGAAAGTGATAAACACAGTCCTGTTCATCTCGTCCTAGCAATGTATAACAAATTTGACACAATTTAGCAGAATGGCAGATGTCATTATGATGCCTGCAGCCAGAAGCATAATAAAATCCAAACAGGCGAAGAGGATACAGTGAACACATGGTTGACTAGCAAAGAATATTTGTTGATGTACATGATAAGTCTTCATCTTTTCCAAATAAGACACTGAAGTAGAGCCACAAATAATAATCAAATACTTACTCTGCATTCTTCTGTAGAACTTACAAGTTATATGAAGGGGCACAAGAAGATTGAAATCAGTGAAAGGGCTCAGGACAGGAGAGACATGGCTTCATGTTATTTACATGCATTTTCTAAATTAGGATCCCCCGCATAGAATGAAAAATAGGTGCAGGCTGTCCAGGGAAGACTGTAATTAAATAGCAAAAATATAGCAAACAGGCTGACAAGTTTAGGAAAAAAGATTATCTGCATAAGCAGGAATGTCACATGTAAATACAAGAAGCTGCAGTTGTTTTGTCAATGAAACCAGACATTCAAAAATCCGTTCAGATTGTGGATGTAACACATCCCTCGCCACAAACTCATGCACAATGCCATTGATCTCAATTGAGCTGCAACCAGGAGTTTTCTCTACTCCTCTCTCCTTCATTATTTTCCTTACATTCCTTGCCTCCTTCCACATTTTTGCCTCACTGTACAAGCTGGCGAGCAAAACATAAATACCACTGTCTTGAGGATCCATCTCAAGAAGCTTCAAAGCTGCCCTCTCTCCTGTTAGAACATTGCCATGAACACGACAAGCAAAGAATAAAGCACCCCACACAGCAGCATCTGCCGTTATCGGCATATTTCTAATAAGCTCTTCTGCTTCCTCCAAATGACCAGCCCTTCCTAAAAGATCCACCATGCATGAGTAGTGTTTAAGCTGAGGGGATATATTGAATTTAGAACTCATTTGGGAAAAATATTTGCGGCCTTCTTCAACTAAACCTCCATGACAACAAGCTGATAAGACACCAAGAAAAGTGATCTCATCAGGTCTTAAGCCACTACGAATCATTTTTGAGAAATAGGATATAGCATCACGGGCATTCCCATGAAGTGCTAAACCACAAATAATGGCTGTCCAGGTCAAACAATTTCTTTGAGGAATCTCTTGGAAAACCTGGAGAGCCCTTGCAATATTTCCACACTTGGTATACATGTCAACTAGTGCAGTTCCCAAGGCAACATCTAGAAAAAGATTGTGTTTTTCAATATAATGGTGAATCCACATTCCTACATCAAGTGCTCCTAGTTGTGAGCATGCCGATAGGCAGTTAACCATGGTCACTTCATCAGGTTCTATTTTACTAACTTGCATTTCATGGAATAGAGCCAATGCCTCTTTACTATTCTTAGCTTGGAGACAGCCACTAATGATTGCATTCCAAGGCACAACACTCTTCTCTGGAATTTTATACAAAAGCTCCCGAGCAACATCCAGAAAACCAAATCTGGCATATCCCAAAACCATTGTAGTCCATGAAACAAGGGTCTTATGTGCCATGTTATTGAAAAGAACTCGTGCAGCCAATAGGTCTCCACACTTCACATACATGTCCATAAGTGCATTATTGAGAGGGATTGTCAACTCAAGGCCATGTTCCTTGATATAACGATGAAACTCTCTGCCAAGATTCAAATCCTGCAATTGAGAACAAGAAGAAATGATCCCAATCATTGTAATCTCATTTGGTTTCACTTTCTCTGCCTCCATTTCCCGATAGAGTTGTTTAGCCTCATTAGCTAGTCCTCTTCTAACACACCCAGTAATCATGGCATTCCATGTCACCAAGTCTCTCACACAACCTTTATTGAACACATCACACGCTGCCTCCAAATCTCCATACGAGAGTAGCATAGTGATTGACGCGTTGTGCACAAATATATCCAATTCAAAACCAAACTTCAAAACATGCCCAAGTACAGTAAAACCGACACAATTCATAGACGGACAAGAACAAGCCTTAAGCAACAAAGGGTAAGTATGATTATCCGGCTTCAACACCCCACATCGCAACATTCTCTTGTACAACATCACAGCTCCTTCTAACTCCCCGCTCTCCACAAACCCCCTAATCGTCACATTCCAAGAAAACACATTCGGTTCTCGGATACTATACAACATCTTGGTACAATACTCAAGGGCACGCGATTCGGATAGAGCACAGAATGCAACAAGGCGGCTCGCGGCAAAGCTGTTATCAATCAAGCCAGTCAAGACCATCTGAGCCTGGATTTGCCTTAACTGGAGCAAGGACTTGCACCTTTCCAAGAGGGAAAGGAGGGGGCTCTTTCGGACGAAGCCGTGGGAGGTGTTCCAATTGATGGGTTTGACACAAGGAGACAAGGAACGAGTATGTAAACAATAAAGGAGGGCCAAAAGTGGGGCTGTTGAGGGGTATATGTATCTGAATTTGTTGGCAAACAGAATAATCATGGCTTGACAATGATCTATGAAAGTTCCAGTGCTTGTTCACTTTCACATGAACATGGTAGATGACCAAACTACACCACCACACGTATTGCAATAACCACTAATTGAGCGATTTTTTTTATTTTTTTTTTTCATTTGCAGTTATTGAAAGGCAATGATATTCACAATGTCAAGTTTCTTTCTCCTAAGTGCTATACACAGCGAAAGTCAGAACAAGCGAAATGTTATGTGTGTGTAGATATGCAAGGACGTGACAAGAAGAAGGATTGAATTAGGGTTGATAAGGAGAGAGAGAGAGAGAGAAGAAGTGCTTACCGTTACCGTTAGTGAAGAAGATGAAGTGTGGTTTTAGTTTGAGGTCTCATTAAACGAAAGTTTGGAGGTTTTCGCGTAACGTAACGGGGTGGATGGAGTGAAGTTAGCATCAGATGGCATTACCCCAGTTGAGGCGACTCCATCTATATCTGTTTATTTCTCAGGTTGTACGATGTGTACGGAACCTTTCTTTTTTTTTTTAAAGGAAAAATAGAGTCGAGCATATTTAAAAACCTCTTAAAAACAATTAAAGATATTAATTTTTATAAATAAAAATAAAAAAGTAAAAATTAACTATAAAGTAACGTTTAAATATAATAGTAAATCACTTTAAATATAATATTATATAAAAAAATTACTTTTATTTTAAAATGACCAGTTTTAAAAAGTTTAATATATTTTGAAAAAAGCATTAGAATGAGAAAAAAAATCAAATTTAAAATTATTTTGAACAGTTTCTAAAAATGTTGTAATTATAACTAACTTATGAAATAAAAAATATTTTTTATAATTGTAACCAAATAAATAATAACTTATATTTTTATAAAATCAATAAAAATAAATAAATCATTTTTTATACATTTTAAAAATTATTTTATTAAAAACTTAAAGTGATTTAAATTGGATTAGATAATTTGATTTTTATATATTTTATTTCTAAACATGAAATTAATATCAAATAAATATAAAAGTACACACTAATCATAATAAAATTTAATTAAAGATTAATGATCATATCTAAATTATAAATATTAGTTAAAATTTCTTAAAAACCAAATACTAAAATAAAACCGATATACGTCTTAACAAGATGTCATTGAGAAGATGAAATTATGAAGAAAATAAATTGATATAGTAAATCCATTTATAAAAGTACGAGTTATATAATAATTTTAGAAATTAAATTATGTAGGTGTGAATATGTTTAGTTTAAACTGAATTCTATCGGTTTTCAAAATTAAATATGAAATTGGATTGAAGGCAAGATCTTGTAATTTGACATGACTGAATTAGGTCTTGATGCTTTATTTTTGGCAAATGATGCACTGTTTGATGTTTCGTGAAAAATTTAAATATGAGAAGTTCAAGACTATAATAGAAAGTGATTTTGCCAAGCCTTGAGACATGCTTAGCATAACCATGAAATACTTAGGCTTCCACTTATATAGGATTAAGGAATTAAGTAAATAATTGGATGTTGAGTTTGTTGTTACCGATAAACTGAGGCTGGTAGGACTCTTCTTCTACTAAAGGTTCAAATTTGAGTGGTATAAAGATGATAAACTATGCATGTTGCTTTATAAGTAAGGCAAGGTTAAATCATATTGTTAAACTTGTGAAAGCGTAGCAAATCTTAATGAAGTTCCATGATTTATGTGCTAGAACAAAAGTGAGTAGTGGGATGTTGCAATCTGCATTAACTTTAAAACTGTAAGGTATATTGACCTGGTATAAGTTAGATAGAGAACTAATGGTAATGATTCTATTATACCATATTGGAACCGTGTGCCTAAATTCATAAGCAAACACGAGGAGACTAAGTAATCAATTGAATAATCTAAAATCTTTAGCTTGACAAAACTAAAATCTTTAGTAAGAAAAAAAATCACATACACTATCAATATCATGATGTAATGATGCGTGTATATCAGTGTGATGATGTGATGATGCATGTATATCAAATAAAATAGTATACAAGTATTAAATTTTGGTTACCCTAAAAGATATCAAAATTTTCATTGATGTAAATTGACCCAACACAAACACTATCTTAGAGTTATAATGTCAGTGAAAGCTATCAAGGTAAACTTCTATAATCTTAATATACAAATGGGAAAAAACAAAAGTATGCCAAAAATTATACAGAAGTTATAAGTAATACTTTAAGCGTGCATGGTAAAAGATTAAATAATGGGAATTGTGGAAGTTATAAGGAGATTAACATTTAGAAATCTTTGCAGCTAGTTCTCTCACCAACTTAGCAACTACCATGGCAGTCATTCCATCAACGGTATCACGTTGCGGGTTTAATTCGACCATGTCTCCAGTAACAACATTGCCTTGAAGATTATGTAGGATGTTGAGAACATCGCGGAAAGAAAGACCCCTTGGCTCTAAGTGAGACACTCCTGGAGCAAAGGCAAGATCTAGACAATCCACATCTATTGAGATATATACACCTTTAACACCTTCCCTTAGTTTCTGCAAAAGCAAATCCACAAGGCTTACAAACCAAAAAAAGCCCAAATCTCAAAACAAAAGATGATACTAATTCCATATTGCACAATCTTTTTGCTTCAAAAGAACCCCATTCCTTCCCCGCCAAAACAAATAAATGTATAGAAACCATGGAAATTGGAAGCATGGATAGGATACTGAAATGCTGAAAAGTCAAGTCTTCAATGATAGTAATTACTGATATTACCATCACATAAAAATGCAGAAGTTTGTCCATATAAACGGTTGAAAATTTCTTATATAGAAAGACCAATTTCAGAGACAATGTCAACAGATACCCTCACCCTCACCCTTCCCTCCTTTGTAGATAAAAACAATTTGATTGGGTCCAATGTATCCTTAAAAAATTTTATACTTCCCAGAGGTCTCCTAAAGGATACAAGGTTAAGGGAATAATGTAATTTTAGAATAATGATTAGTGAATACATTTCTAGCATGTATGCCTTAGCATGAAGTAGGTAGTCAACATGATACAATAGGTTAGGTTTCTGAGCCATGCATGATAGATACAAAGTGACATGAAAATGGTGAAATAATGTGTATGTCAGTGAGTGTGTTATATATATGAAAAGACACATATGCCCCACCCCAACAATAAAATACACAAAGGCAAAGACGGATAAAGAGACTAGGTTCTCCAAAGTGGCAATCTCTTGAAAATGTCCTCATTTCATATTGCTGAGAGGGACTTGAGATTAACTTCTTTCCTAGAAGTTTGACAATGAGGGAAAGTTGCCAAGGACGACACCATCTATCATACGTTTCGACTATCACTATGATATTTGGGTAGGGGTTGAAAGGGTGCGTCTTGGAATCCACTTCGTCATCAAGATCAAATGAACGGGCATAATTCCTCTATAACGGCATCCACTATATCTTCAAGGTTAAGGGCAAATTTAGAAGAGGTTTCCCCATTACTAAATCCATACCAACCACTTTATCCTTATATGTTATTGCTCAGACAAAAGGAGAAGGAGGCAACTCCTCATGATTGGACGAGGTTCCATTCCCTTCATTTCTACTACTTCTACAGCACAACATACATTGTGATATCGGCCGAGTCCATTTTCATTCTAAAGATAACAATTAAGAAAATTAATTATATAAATAAAGATTAAAAAAATGAAAATTTGAACAATGACACAACTTTGTAAGAGACTAAAGGGGGCTATGGCCCCAATTTTTTTTTAAATTAATATATATATATATATATATATAATTATTAAAAATGTTTATATTTGTATTCAATACTAATAAGATTTTTTATTATATTCTCAAATATACTTTAAAGTTATTCATTCCTCGAGTTTTAACGATTTTAAGTTATTAAAAGAATACCAAAATTTTAATTTGCAATGTATGTAATAAAACATGTATTTTACGTTAAAACATGTGATATTATAAACAGAATTGATTTTTTTATCAGGAAAAAAAAAATTGATTTTGTACATTTATCAAATAGACATTCAAATTGTAAAAAAATTCAATTAAATGAGTTGACATATCAAGTTCAATATCGCAATGAGAGTGTTTTTTAATAAATAAAGTGAAAAACTTTAACTATAAGTTATTATTACAATGATGGGGAATTTCTTTTATATATGCAATATAAAAAATTAATATTAAAATAAATCTGTAATTTTTTTTTTTTTTTTAAAAAGAGGCACAAGCAAAGTGATATAATATCCTTCCTTCACAACTCCTTTGGTTCCAATGTCGTAGAAGAACATTGTCTGGACTGACTCTGCTCTCTTCTTTCTTCACCTTCTCTGCAATAATGCTACTTTCGCCTTCTACACTTTCGCGCATAAACTTCCTCTCCAAGCCACCTTCGTTTTGCTCCGCACTCACCACTTCCGCCGAAAACCAACTTTCACTCAACTCGTTCGTTCGCCGCATCTTTCGTGGCGTCTCCTCCGCGTCGCAACGCGACGGCGATATAGTCGTTTTGGGCATCGAAACCAGCTGCGACGACACCGCCGCTGCTGTTGTAAGCGATCGGGGCGTGGTTGTTTTGTTAATTCTTTTCTTCTTTGTGTGTGATGGTATGGCTTGTCGTTTAATGGTTTTTGCGTGTGGGGTGTAGGTGAGAAGCAACGGTGAAATTCTGAGCCAAGTGGTGTCTTCTCAGGTACGGTGTTGTATAATTGTATTGTATGTGCTGAATTCGCTTTCGTGCTGTTTTAGTCAAGTATAAGAAAATGACAAAATGTGGATTTTGGTGAAATTGATACTGAATTTTATCCTATTTGAGTGGGGAATATTTAGGGTTCGTTAGTGCGAGTTTGGATTGGTTCATTTAAAAGAAAAAGAAAACAATAGTTCATTTCAGCAGTTTCCTGAATAGAGTGTTTGGAAAAGATAAAAGCGATTATTTTAGAAAGAACAGATTGAAAGAAACATGCACTGAAAAGTTGCAATTGGTACGATATACTTTTTAGAGTTTTTTTCTTCTTTCTTCAACACCATTGTGCTTTTGTCTTTTTTGAGAAGCTAATTCAAATATTTTTATATGCTATTTTTTTTTTTTAAATTTAAAAAAGTTTGTTTCCTAAAGAAATCTCAAACAAACTGGCAGTTGGTCAGTGATGGATAGAGAGATTTTGTTTTTGGTGGTGAGATTGTAGCAAACATTTGGTATTAGAAAGTTTGATTGTGCATACTGCTTATATTGAAAATTGTGCTCTAGTGCATTTTCGATGCTGCATCAGCTCAGTCATATCAGATAGGTGGGTGAGAGTGAGAATGTTACTTCTTTCAATGTGCTAATGCTATGAATAGCCCAGGTCAGAAC
>QUWT01000305.1:0-25941 GCA_004329165.1 Spatholobus suberectus | reverse complement strand
TAAAGTGAGCAATCATTTTAGAGAATAAAATAAATAATTTAGTAATAGAAAATTGACAGATAATATTATATTTACATATATAGCAAATTATAAATGTATTGGAATATCAATTATTGATTTTTTTTGGTTTATGACAAATTACTTATTTTAGTTATTTTTATTTTAGAGGAGTCAAATTCAATCTGAAAATAGCTTTCAACTGTAATTTTTTTTTTTAATGTTCAGCTCCAATAGAAAGAAAAATAGAAAAACCATTAAATATCCAAATGTTATTTTCGGTGATTGTTTTAACCCTTTAAAATTTTTAATCTTCGGTGATCGTTTTAAAAGAAATTAATCATTGGCTATGGATTGGTAATACCTTTAAGACACATCCAAACATTATTATACCCACATCACATGTGCTTAGCATTATAGAACCCAAGAAAATGCGCAATTATTGGATTTTCCAACACTTGTTTAAATAAGATGAATTGATATTAATAAATAAATTTGGAAAAAATAGTTTATAAAGTCAATTGTTAAATTAATATATATCATGCATGCTTTTGAAAACTAATATTAGTTTGATAATTCCTTTATTCTTTTGTATGTTCACTTTTTATGGAAGATTCTGTTTTTATTTCTCCGTTGACTTAGAAGTTCACGATAATTTTTTTTTTTCAATTATGTTATTTATATTTAATTCTTTAATACTTTACAGGTATGAAAATAATTAAGTCTTAAATATAATGTATAAATTTAATTTATACTTAATATAAAATAAAAATCTTAATGATAAAACATTGCAGCTTAAGAGTTAGGTACTCCAGAAAAAACACTACCATTTAATCAAAATTGCTTGGCCAATCTTATGCTCATGTGCCAACCTGATCCAATGATATAACAAAAACATAACTGCAGCACCAATGGACTCATCATCATTAATCCAAATATCCAATTAATAGGAAAATGATACATATATATGAAATGTGGCTAGCTAGACCTGTTGTTATGATTGACATAATTATCTAAATGGCTTGCCAGCAGAGAATGACTAAAGTGTATTAGGTGCACTTTTTCATTTTTGTGTGTTGCTGCTGTGTTTTGTATAGAAGGCTACCTTTGATTTAAGGATTTGATCTCGTCTACACACTTTTCTACAGTAAATTTTAGTTCTTATCATTATTTTTATAATTTTTTTATTTGTATGCTGAGGATGTTGTTAATCTCGCATTAGCCTAACATAGATGGCCAAATTTGGTTTGGCAGTTTGTTTATCTCTTTCAAGTTTTCTACTCCTCTTAATCAATCTAGTTACTCTCAATTGTTTCATTTGGTTAATTCAGGTTGTGTCTTAATTTTATGATTTATCATACAAAGATGTCCTATTACTATTCTTGCATGTATTCTTTTACTCTTACATGCAACGGTAATTACCATTCTTGCGTGTGTTATTTTTAGTCTTCTATGCTTCCCCTTCTGTTTAAACCTTTTGATTTTGATTAGTTTGTTTGGATATCTCTGAAGTTTGAATGCCATAATAATTGTTATGTTAGTGCTTTTTTTTAAATAAAATATCGGTTGTAGCTACTATGAAATATAAGTGCTCTTTTGGCAATTTCAGGTATGGTGGTGAAGGTTGCGAAAGTAAATGAAAATAGACAATAATGGAACCATAGGATTGGTTAATTTATAGCAAAGGATAGTGGAAATTGTTGCTAAATATTTGGAAGATGTAGCAAATGATTGGTTAATTTTTGTGTGCCTGCAAATATGTCCTTTTTTCTTCTGTTAGTCAATGTAATTTTTTTCATGTTTTGTCCCTGTACATTTTTTTTCATTTTTAGTCCCTGTATATGTTTTTTTTTGTTTTTTAGTCCCTCTATAGTAACGATGATGTGACATTATTACTGACGTGACACTTTTGTTGATGTGACAGTGATGATGTGTTGCTTGCACTGACATGTCACATAATGATTGCTGACATAAGCAATTTAACGTTTTTTGTATCAGAGTTGGACGACATGGACTACAAATGAAAAAGTGCTAAAGTTCAAGGACAGTTTTGAATTTTTTTTATAGGGACGAAAAATATAAAGGCGCTAAAGTATAGGGACGAAAATCATATTTAAACCAATTTATTACATGTTTAACCCTAAACCACATATTTTTTTTAACTTTAAAGCCAAAGTAATTATATGATTTTTATTAAAAATTATCATTAGACATTTTAGGTAATAAAATACTTTATTTGGAACTGATGTGACTATCATTTAACAGAAAGTTAAATAGAGTTTAGCATAAGGATCTAATTAGGGTATTCTTAATATTTGAAAGACTTTATTTAAGGAAAAAATTTCTGGGGACTAAAACCAATCTTGTCATATTTTTGGAGGACAAAAAATATATTTAACTCTAATTTTAATATAAACAAGATTATTATTATACTTCTCAATCTGTGCGTTATTCTCTTAAGTGGACAATAAAAAATGGAAAGAGTGTCATTTTCTTGCTAGTTTAAATATGTTTTTAGTCCCTCAAATTTGGGGTAACGGTTGTTTTTGGTTCCCCAAATTTAAAATTAATCTTTTTAGTCCTTGTCAATTTTTAAAAAAAATATGTTTTAGTCCTTCTGTCTTAGTGAATTTGTTACAAAAAACTCACTACTAAATTTGTCACATAAAATTACCTACTAGTGTCCCTGTTACTGAAAACATGGATCAAACTCAGCTCATATTGTATAACTGACTTAATTTGTCCTTGTTATTAATGCTATAGGTAGCTTGAGTGACGAAAACATACTTTTTTCAAACTAGAGGGACTAAAAATATTAATTTTAAATTTGAAGGACTAAAAACAAACTTATTCCAAATTTGAGAGACTGAAAACATATTTAAGTCTTTTTTCGCTGCATATAAGAACTCTTTAATTGAATTAAAATATGTACAACCTTAGTCTAAATTGACAAAAAGAAAAACATTAACAAGAAAGGGGGATAGGAGTGTCTGCGGATTGGATCGATTTTTAAGAGAAAAATCATTTGATCTAATCTACTTCAATTTTTTTTAATTCATCATGCAATTCGTTTGGTTTAAAATTTAAAATCAACCTAATCTAAACCAATCTAAAGTGGCTTAAATTGTATTGATTTTCAATTTTAGTCTTACTTTTATTTTTTTGGAGAAAGTATTAAATAAATAATAAGATATATAATAAACATAATAAAAAATAATTAAAAATATCAAATATTTCATCTATAAGTCATTATATAGTTAATAATAATATAACTCTTTAAACATAGACTATTAAAATAAATTTACACAACTTCATAATTACATTGATATACCTTTACTCAAACAGTTAGTAAAAAAATACCTTTATTAAATATATTTTTTATAAATAAAAATAAGTTATGTAAACATGAGTGATATGATTAATTATAAATAAAAATATATATCCATGCATAACTTCAGTTGATTGGATTAATTTTCAAAATAAAATTTGAAATATGATTCAATCCGATTAAAAATTTCAATTTTTTTAATTTTCAGTTTGTTTGATTTTTGCTTTGTTCAAATTTCTTAATTTTTAAAGTTTTTTTTTAATTTTTATTAAATTAAATCGGTTTATAAACATTCCTAAAATGACTATGCTCGAATCAAGGTGAGTTAATACGTAATATTCTTTGAACAAAAGTCTTGCTGGATTGGAGCAGGTTTAGTTCAGAGACGAGATTAATCAAATATTAGTTGATTCGACTTCGAGCTGTACGTTTCCGTTCGGCTTTTCAAAATTGGCGAGAGACATATTCTCGCTCGCATACACACCAAAATGCAAACGCACAACGTTCACGCAAATCACATGCCAAACTTGACTTTTGCCTCAAGCTAACGCTACTAGTGACCCAAAAAGGCAGAAAAATTGGAGCGCCATAAGCGGTCCACGTCAACGAAAAAAGTTAGGGCGGGCTTAGGAGCCCGTGGCGACCGCGTTCCAATTTCCCACTGCCGCCTCGCCTCGCTTGGTTATATATATGAATATGTATGTATATGCATTCTGAACAGTTCATTCCTTGCCAGTTTTCCGCACAACTTTCCCCAAAACCTTTTCGCCTTGTAGCGAAGCAAACAGCGTCTGCGAATGGCGTCGTTCGATCAGGCACCTCCCGGCGATGTCAAGTCCGGTGACAAAATCTTCAGAACCAAGTGCGCTCAGTGCCACACCGTCGATAAAGGTGCCGGACACAAGCAAGGTCAGCTCTCGCTTTCGCCGTTCCTCGTTATTAATACGCTTTTTGAAACTGACGATGGATTTTTCATTCTTCGTGTGAATATTGTTTGGATCTCTATCTTTTTTGTTGAATGTAAGCGTAATAAGGCCTAGATCTAGAAATCAAGTTGTTGATTTATTTGTTTGTTAATTCCTCTCTTTGAACACGTTATGTTATGTGTGCTATAATTTGTAATTGTTATTGTGCCTTGTTCGTGCGCAGATTCTTTATTTATTCTGAATGATCTGCGTAAATGTTATTTAGTTGTTTGTGTTAATATTCGGTTTGATTCTGTCAATTGCCTTCATGTCATGATTTTGGTTTAATTGTGGATAAGTTGGCTGAAACCGTGCAAAAGCAATCTGCGCTTGAAACTTGAGTGTTCGTTGGTTAGTTGTTCTCTCAGTTCGTTAATAATTCTGCTAAGAGCATTCGATAATTCCATTGGATCCTCAATTAGAAAGTAATTATTCGGGTCTAGTTAAAACTTAAGATTGAATGCTTGTCGATTGAAGGATTTAGTGGGTTTGGGCAATGGACTGCGTCTATAATACCCCCTTCTGTTGTTGAAATCTGAGGGAGATACCTAACTCTGAAGCTTAGGAATTGAAGTTGTTATTTTTGTCTTGTTCTTTCATGTGATAATGATTGGACAAAGAATTATCCTTCCTTGAAGCACAACCCAAAGTTGGTTTGTAATGAGAGAATATTATCAATTTAAGAATTTAATGGCTATTAGAACAAGACATTGAGACATTTAAGATTGAGTTTTTTTTTAGTTTGCAGATGCCAAAACAAAACATGTATTTTGGTTTGTGGAAATATTATTGGATGGGAACTGTATACCTTAGGCACACAAATCAATCATTGACATGTTTAAAGTTGTGTTGGCTTGGGGCTATGTTAAAAATGCACATATTGCTATTACTACAACTTTACACATGTCAAAGGTTGATTTGCATGCCTAAGGTGGAAAGTTCCCACCCAAGAATTTCTCTGGTTCATGCTGTAGCTTTACTACCAAATTTGATTTCAATGGGTAGCCTAGGACCTTTAGGTGATCTACTCTTGTAATTTTTCACTTTAAACAAAAAGAGAATGAAAATCATTTGTAGGGACAAAATTGTGAATACATTGATTTCCAATTTCAGTACTCAGTGAATTGTGCTTATTAAACAATTTGATCAATTCAGTAATGATAGCTATGCTCAAACATTCATGAAGTTCCTTTGGCTGAAAAGTGTAAGTGCTTATACTATTGGCAGTCTCATGATAGCAATACTTCTGTCAGTACCTATTTCATAGTTTTATTTAGGTTGTGAATTCCTTATAATATCATTTCTACTGATTTGTGAAAGTTCCTTCTATGTATTTTATTCTTGAGGTTGGAACTCGATCAAATCTTTACTGAAGTATGTTTTGATTTTGCATGGTTGGTTGAACTGATTTCTCTAACGTAACTAGTCATCCATCATAAAATGTTCTTTTAATTTCATGATTGGTGTTCTTGAGTTGAAGATCATGTTATGGTTACTGTTTATGTTCTTTATTGTTTATAAAATTCTATAATACATTTTAATTTGTAGTGATGGTTTATGTTCTTATGTCTTTTTTTATATATGTTTTCATTGCACCAAAATTTCTCTCTTGTTTATGTGCCAAGTGTGTTGAAGAAACAAATCTTACTTGGTCCCTAATTTATACATTGCTTCCGTGTCCCCATAATATTGGTTGGTTCTTGGCATTCATCTGATGAAAAGCTCTTCTACCTGTTATATAATTATTTTTCTGTTGCTTGCATCACCCTGTTGAATAATGCCGTTATTTATTCTAATATTTGCCCTTTTTTCAATCTCAGGACCCAATCTGAATGGTTTGTTTGGAAGGCAATCAGGCACTACTCCCGGATATTCCTACTCTGCAGCTAACAAGAACATGGCTGTGATTTGGGAAGAAAAGACGCTATACGACTATTTGCTTAACCCCAAAAAGGTACAACGAAAACTAGTATTTCGGTAATGAATGGCTATTAATTACTGATCATCCAAATGTGAGATATGCTTCACCAATGTTCTCTCTGAACGGGGATGGATAGAGAGGTGGGCAAGGGTGGAACCTGGCCCATACCAAAAAATATTTCTTTTAAAAATTATGTGTATCAATTTTATTTTTTATATAAAAATACATAATATTATAATTTATTAATTTAATTATCAATCCTTATATATTAAATTTGAGTTTTTCACTCTTGATAGTAAGGACTTCTTTCTTAATTTTGTCACATGACTTTGTCTATATCTAGCATCTCACATTTTGTCTTTTATGTTTTTAATATTATTACTTAAATTTAGTTAATTCTAATTGTTAATCCAAACTTTCTATATTTATAAATGTGTAAAGAATTTTGACACATCATATCATCTTAGTAGTTGTTGCACACAATTTATTTCAGTATTTTAATTCTTAATTTCAAAAGTCTTGGATCTTTTATTCTTATAATAAAATAAAATCTTTATTCTTGCAATGAGGGTATCTTCTATTATACTATGTTCTTTATTAATTATTTGACAATGTGATATTTTTTCTTTTAATAAATATTTTAATTTATGCTTTAAAATTTTATCTAAATTAAAAATATCTGTACAATACATTGAGAACTTGATAATGTATGTTAAAGTTTATTTAATTTTTGGTTCCTCATTTGTATTTTGGATCTGTTCCTGTCTCTGAATAAATAGTAATCACGTACACTCTGCATAATTTTCATTATGGGATTTAATGTATTCTTCTATGTTGAATTGTTCGGTGATAAGCTAATATTGC
The DNA here is from genome assembly GCA_004329165.1 of Spatholobus suberectus. Classification (NCBI taxonomy): domain Eukaryota; kingdom Viridiplantae; phylum Streptophyta; class Magnoliopsida; order Fabales; family Fabaceae; genus Spatholobus; species Spatholobus suberectus. Next base: position 18,866 of record QUWT01000305.1, on the reverse strand, counting down.
ATGGTGACATTGAGAAATCTTTTTCCACCACCACATTATGTCACTGATCGGCGTGTTTTGTGTTGCGCTCTTGTGCAGTATATTCCAGGGACAAAGATGGTATTTCCTGGTCTTAAGAAGCCCCAGGACCGTGCTGATCTTATTGCATATCTGAAAGAATCCACTGCACAGTGATTTTATTTTTTCATACATTCAATTTTGCAGTGTGCTTTCAAAGTTCTGGAGATTTAATTTTCGGTCATTTAGTTCTGCCGTGCAGGAAGTGCTGTATCTTTGGCAAATAATGTAGGCTACATTGGTCTGCAATGCTATTTTGTTCATTTTGCATTGCTTCTCAAAAAGCAGCCGAATATTGGCTGGTGTAACAAATTATCTGTTGAAAATTGAAACATTCTTATCAACATTTGATTTAATTGGAACCACAGTTCAGTACGGTGCTTAGCTGAACTCATTATTTTTTTTTTAATGTTTTGCTTTGGTTTGCTTACGTGAATATGGTACTGGGAGCGGGGAGGGTAGGCTGAAGTTCAAGTAAAACATCATGAGATTCGATCTTAGGATTAAGTAATCTTGAAGAGACTTTGGCTGAATCTTTTATTTAATTATCATTATATTCTTGCATTCTATATTTTTAATTGCAATATGTTGGATATATGACATAGGATTTTAGTCTGTCCGATAGAACTGGACTAGAAACAAAGAAGAAACTAATCTTTATTGAACTGAAAGCATTTTACAGGTTCTCGGAGAGACCTGAACTCTCCACTCTCAAATGTCTAACTACCACCTTTTCTCCCTTCCTTCTCCCCTTTTTATTCCCTTCTCTCCCTGAAAACTAATTAATGGTAGTTACCGATTATAACACACAATTTGTTTCCTATTCAAATGGTCCAGGCCGAGAGATGTGATTCTTTGTTTTCCGTCTAACATATACCTCCTTTATAGGAGGGCGTTGTCTATCAATAACCCCTATAAAATTTACCGTGTCATCAATGCGGAAGTGAGGAAAGACTTCTTGAATTGTTGATTCCCTACTATTTTCACATTCTGGTAGTTGCTGCCATTTTGAAAGCACTTCAACCTCTCGTTGCATTCCTTGTTGCATTTGGTCTTAAGCCGTAAGTGAACTGTCTTTGAAATGAACTAGTAAGTCATTGCGCTGATTTGTTAACTTATTCACTGCTTCAATCTTGGAGGGGATTGTTATAGCCTTCAAAAGCATAGGAGGATCTTGTCCATACAGGGCTTTGAATGGTAACATTTTAGCATAGGCATTGTATTGGTATTGAACTATGATTCTACCTATGTTAAGTACCCTAACCACTGCATAGGTTTGGTACTTGTCAAACAGTGAAGATATGCCTTCAAACAACAGTTTCAAGTGCAAAAGATTTATGGTAACAGAAATGTGAAACAAACAAAAAAGCAAAAAAAAATCGAGCTAGTTTGTAGGAAGGAGTTAACATTCTTACTAAATTAAGCAAAAACAAAAAGAAAATGCAGGTAAATTTCTCATAAGTGGCTCATGTAATTAGAAAAGAGAAAGTTCATGTGTTTTTCTTTGTTGTCTGTGGAAAGAAACAGTTTTTTAAGGACAAATTTCTTCCCATCAAACACTGTTATTATTTGTTTATAAGCCTTTGAACATTACTCCCATGCATCACCTACACGAGAAAGAGAGACAATAAGATTAGAGGTTAAAGTTTGAAAACATTACAAGAAAGAGATAACAAGAAAGAGGTTTGAAAACCTTATAAGAAAGAGAGAACAAAAAAGAGAGAAAACATTACCTCATATGACTAAGGTTTGAACTAAAGATGGACACACCGGTAAATAAAGAAAATGTAGAAAGAAAAGACAAATGAGAGATATATAATATGAAAATGTAGATTGAAGTCATGCTTGTATAAGAGAAAGATTGAAGGGTACATCAGTTTGATTATCCTTTCCTTGAGACATCTTGAAATTAGAGAATGAGGATTTGAAAATTAGAGCGAAAACGAAAATATAAGTGTATTACTGAAATAAAAAAAAAATAGTGGATTTTTTATATTGGTTGTACTAATAACCAATGTAGAAAGTGAATTCTTAGATTCATTCTCTATACAATCGATCTAAAAAGTTTGTCAGGAATTTCAAAACTTAGAAAATGTGTTAACATTCCATATCAACTAGATCTAGAAAGTATTTTTTAGATCTATTCTTTGTACAACCAATCTAAAAACTCTTGTCAAGAATTTCAAAAGTTGAAAGGACATCCACATTCTAGATTAGTTGATAAAGAACCGATCTTGAAAGTTTTTTCTACATATATTGGTTCTTAATACAATAAATGTAGATATTATTTTCTAGATCAATTCTAAGGCAATCAATATAGAATGTCAATCTCAATATTACAAAAATGTTATAATCTCACATACTATGTCGATTTTCTAAGAACCATTGTAATTTTTTATATTAAAAAGCATTTTTTTGTACTATTGCAAATTATCTAAAATTGTTTCTTTCTAACACCAACACTTATTCTTTGCCCAAAACATTCACAAATTAAAATAAAAAAATCTTTTATCAATATTTTACATGAATTACTTTATTTATAACAATAATAATAATAATCAATAAATCTACTCCTATATTATAAATTAAAATATACAAATTGGAGAGCAGGATACTCTCTCAAGAAGATATTTTCAAGACTTTCCCTTTTTTCATTTGAAGATGCATTTCACATACTATCCCTACAACTAATAAAAAACATCTCTTAATCATCTCAAACTATCATTCTTTTATCTATATTTATATACTTAATTTTTTTAATCATTCATATGTTTCAATGTATCTCCTTTTATCTTTATATCTAAGTTAATTTCAATAGTTCTTTTTAAAAAATGGTTAATAATTAAAAATAGTTTTAAATTACAATTTAAATCATTTATTATAAATCTTAATAAAATTTATATATTAAAAATAATTATTTATTATAAATTTTAATTATATAAAAAAATATTTATCCTGTAGAATTTACATACTAAAATATTAGTAATTAATAAACGTGTTGTGTTATGCGTGCAGCAGGTGGCACACTCTACTCACAGAGAGGTGGTTAATCTTATTATTTCCAAAGAAAAGCGCCGCGGTTAGAACTTAGAAATGTGACAGTCAAATGTCAATGGTAAATTCCCAACACGAAAGTCATGCCATTGGGTCCAAATAGATTTGGCCGGCTAACGAAAACGATTGCCATATTATTATAATCATTCTTCTGCTCTTTATCTCCATTTTTGTACAAACACCCTCCTTTAATTGGTTACGCAGAAAAAAAATAAACAAATAAAAAGACGACGACGTCAATGGATTCGGGAATTTAGATGTATGGAATGGGAAAAAGTTGAAGTTAAAATGCCAACTTTATTTCTGTTGCCTCAGTGTGACAATCAATTCGGGAATTTAGACCTACAGAGGGGAAAAGAAGTTGAAGTTAAAAGGCCAACTTTATTTCTATTGCCTCAGTGTGATAATCAATTATAAATACACACGAACAATAGAAAAGTATGAATTATAAAAATATTTAATGAAAAATCATTTTATTGGCATTAAAAAAAATATAAATTACAACATAAAAAGTACAGATTCTTAAATTAAAATTATTTCATGTAAGAGATTCTTCGTACTTATAAGCTACAGCCAAACAATTTTTAAAGTAGCATTCCCCCTTGCCTCTCAAATTAAGACATTCATTGATGCAAAGGTCTTGTCAGATCAAAATTAACATGCTGGAAAATTAACAAAATTCTTACCCAACAGTCTTGTGCACTGCATTACTTGGGTATCCTGGATAGCCGGATAGGAGTACATATATATATAGTCCAATTGCTAGTAAACGAAGAATTAAGAAGCGCGCCATTAATGAATAAGCAATTGGATGATTAAGAAACATTCACAAATTAATACATACATGTACGGAAGCAAAGGAGAAACAAATGGGGTCATAAAACACGCAATTGACAAATAAATAATCCTTTTGCTTCATTGAATCAGTCTCACTAAAAGCACATGGGTGCTTTAAATGATGTATATATAAGCCCCAAAATCAAGGGTACATTGATTATTAATTAATTGTTACGTAATTACATGTATTCAGGAGAGTCCCATAAGGATTCATGCTGTATTTCTTCCCATCCACTCAACCCCAAAGCATAATCATCATCACAACACAGCATCATCATAGAGTCATCAAACCCAACCCTGAGCGCCTCTGCCATTTGCATCATCCACATCTTGGGCGAGTCCAATGGGGACTCATTGATGGCCTGAATTTGTGTGGGCGAGAGTCCCACCCTCACAGGAACCACACCACTACCCTTGACATTATTATTATTATTATGATTATGAATGTCATTGCCACATCCTTGATCAGATGATGACATCGTTGGTGACCTTCTGAACATCAATGCCGCTTGTTGCGCTGCCACTTGTACATCCTCAGGTTTGGAACTCTTTGGCCGTGGCAGAGTCTCGGCGAGTTCAGGAAAATTGAGCCTGGCGGCGCGTCCTCTAAGGTGCAACGCTGCCACGTCATATGCTGCTGCCGCCATCTCTGGTGCCTCGTGGCTCCCCAACCATATTCTTCTTTTCTTCCCAGGCTCGCGGATTTCGGACACCCATTTGCCCCATTTTCGCTGCCGAACTCCGCGGTACGATGTTGTTGTTGTTGTTGTTGTTGGGGCCATGACACATTCTTGCATGGTGCTTCTTCTTCTTGGTGTTTCTTCCATTCAGTGAAAAGATTGGTGAGAGTGATGGAGTGATGTGGGGATATATAAGTGTGACTAAGGTCGAGAAAGAGAACGGAGGTGAGGTTCCCAGTAGTTACACGTAAGTGGGGAACATGCTGTCAGTGAGAGAGCAATGGGGCACGTTTACTAATTAGACTTTTGCATTATTGAATCTATGTGATGTCACACCAAAGACTTGGATTAATTTAAATACTGGCTTTAATTGATAAATTCTTCTTCAGTTTTGCAAAGGTTGTATTTAATTAATTTCTTCTACTCGTTATTTTTAAGGCTTAACTGCATTTTATGCATCCCAACTTTTATTATTTTGTAGATTTTGTTATTGTATTTTTTTTTCTCGCATTTTGTTACTATATTTTTAAAATCTTGTAAATTTTGTCTAATTATCAACTGTTTATTAAATAAAAAATTTTAAAATTGAGCAAAATTCGTAAAATTTCAAAAATAACATGACAAAATGCGAGAGAGAAAAAATACGGTGACAAAATCTGTAAAATAATAAAACTTGAGTGGCACAAAATGTAATTAAGTTTATTTTAAAAAATGGTGATTGACATTAATTGTTCATATTTGCGAATTTTTATCATTTTTTTTTAAACAAGGGCATCGTGTAGTCCAAGCTTGTTGTCAGAGTGCTGGTGAGAGTGTAAATGAAGCTAGCTAAGAGCTACGTGGCATAAAAGAAAAATAAAGTGAATGAAACTAAACAGAAAAGTAGGGGAAAAAAAAGTACTGAAGCTTGGTGTTAGCTAGGGGGGGAAGAAAACATATAGATTAAAATTTGACTTTCATTGATCGACTTACAAAATGAAGGTGGAAGTATTTAATTACTATGTTAACCTTATGTGAAATTTTGTGGGTGCTATCTCTCATCGCAACGAAATTCAAAATTATAGATTTTTAAATGCATTTTTAATTAAAAAAATACAAATTAATAGCCTTTTGCTTCAATTGCTTGTGTCTGAGTTTGAACGATCGACCTATGATCTTCTGATGCGATGCTTTTTAGTAGAGCTAATCCTCCAGGGATACATCCCCTTGAGTATCTTTTATATCCACTATTTAAGCATATCATCCGTATGATCTAAGATACGTTTGTTTTAAAGCTTAAATTAACACCTTACAAACCAGCATGCTCATTTTTACTGTAAATATTATATATAAAGTAACTTCATCACATTTTTCTATTATGTGAAATTAATAATTTTTTAAAATTCGAAGAATTAAGAATAATGAGTTAAGGGTTTTTTATAAAAGGAAAACAAAATCAAACAAATAAAAAAAATGATTACGTTTGTTTTTAATGATGTACATTTGCGCTAAAGTAAATGCCGGTGCCTGCTGCTCCATTTACCTACCACCAAACCCACACGGTGGTTATGGTTATAATTTAGTTTCTTCTTCTAGAATATATAAAATTTTTCACTGCCAAGTTAGTCAATCGCTGACTTAGTATTAGTTGATAGTCATTCACTCCCAACAATAACAGCTGTTAAAACTCGTTTTTAAGACTTGGACATAAGTTTTATGTTTCTATTAGATTCTTTTTTCACTAAATAACATTAAAGCACAAAATATAAGAAAACATTGTACCCAAAAAAAAGAGAAAGAAATATGGTCGATAGTGAAGAAATTTTGAATATAAGAAAGCACAAGCGAGCAATGTGGGTCCAAAATTATTGAAAAGTTAAAGCAAAGGATAAAAAATATGACAAAGATAGGGATTGGGCGATTGGCTTTGTTGAAGAGAACAGTAGTACAGTACCTCGATCATTTTAAACAAGACAACACTTGCGTGATGCTTTTAAGGATGATTCTGATGAGGATTGGAAAAAAAATTGTGGACACCAAATCCTAATTAACTCCTAGAGAAGGAAAGAAAGAGAAATGTAGATATGATAGGTGATATAATATAATAAGAAAAGAAGTATAAAAAGAAATAATAAGTGTTGATTGAGTGCATGATATATAGAGATGTCTATATATTATCACTCATCAGCTTTAAGTCATAAATTATGAACATTAGAATAAGAAGCTTGAATAAGAGAAAAATGAACATGAGAAAAAGAAAACAAATTATACATGACGAAAAAAAATACCTATACAATTTGCAAATAATTTGGGCAAGAAACGAAAGTTCAGATTACAAGACGTGCTATTTTTATTCATTTTTTTTATACATTGAGAGTATTTCATCTTTATAATAATGATGTTACTTTTAATATTAACTATTATTAAATGTCGCGACATGAATTTTCAATTTTAATTGTTATATTGAATTTTTAGTCACTTTTTGGTGTATATTGAGAGAAACATGTGATTTGTTTTGAATAGGATGCTAGAAATACAAGTGTGTATTAGTTTATATAATACTTTGGAATTATTAAAATATTAACAGTTAATTTTTTTAATTAATTAATTATTATAAATATATTTTATTCTTTAAAATGTACCATTCTCTTTTTAATTAATTAATTTGAAATTTTAGATTGTTTGGTAGAAAAAAAATGAAAAATAAGAGAGAGATAAAAAGATGAATAAAAATAGATCAAAAATAAAATAAAAATAAATAATAAGACTTGGTGAGACCCACTCTTATAGTACAGAATTTTTCACCTATTTCTCTTTTAACAAATAAGAAACATTCGTACAAATTTTAATAATTTCTTCACATCTCCCTGTCTCTTCTTCGAACCAAACAGAGCCTAAAAGAGTTAATTCGCTATCAACCAACTGGGGGTGCTGACGGTGTGTACGCGTACGTACGGTGTGGGACGGTGTCTCTGCTATTCTATCTTTATCTTTGAAGAGCTTGTTTTGTCGTTGGAAGTACTTTCAAAGCATGGCTCTATCCAGCTGTTAGCCGTTTACAAAACCAACCATGGATATTACACGAGTCTTTGAATTCAGGGATGCCATTCAATCACGTGCTATTTAAAATGTAAACTATGGTACGTACGTTTAGACTTTAATTTGATTCCAAAACTACATTGGAAGTCAAGTTACATATATTTTATATCATTATATCTAGAATGTGTTCTATTCTATATTGATTATTGTCAAAGGAATAATAGAAGGACCTTTTTTGTCATACATTTCTAAATTATTAATTAGTGTTTTTCATTTACCGTTTAATATTGGATAATAGGACATTAGATCTAGTGTTCACAAATGGCTCTCTTTAAGTTTTTAGTTTTTACGGTTAACCTTGGTTCATCTTATTATACACTAGTAATCACTTATCAGTAGTGTTTCAAATTTCAATGCAATTCTTTTCGGTTTTCTTGAAGCTTTAGTCTATTTCCTTGGGAGAAGACTATAGTTTCAGCTGTTGTTTTCTTCACCCTTTTTTTGGTTGAAAGTTAAATTCGTTCAACTTAAAGAAATTCTTTTACGTTAATTTAGTGAAATATCAAAAGCCCCAGATCATTTAAACTTTTAATGTCGATAGGCCCAAACTCTACTACATATTTTCCAATTGCTTACATTGTAACAGTAACAAAATACACGCCTCCTAAACTTAATTCAATCAACCTTAAATCGGAATTGAACAACGTCTTTTAGAGGTAATTGTTGCGGTTAAGAATTATTTTTCAGATATCGATCATTCAAATTCAAATAATATATATTAACACTTATAGACCGGATAGATTAGAAGTGAAATCCTAATAATAATAATAATAATAATAATTAATAAATAGCAGAAAAATCTGTAAAGAAGTGTATATTGCACTTGCACTATTGAAGGTTTACATACGTGAATATATAGACATTCATATAACAGAGTGTAACAACATGATAGAGATAAGGTTTATCATCATAAACAATCTAAAGGATAAGTACTGCAACTCAAATGTAAATAATAGGTTGTTGTTACATAGAGGATAAAATATCCTGCTACTAACAACCATTCTTATCTCGTATTACCCCCCCTCAAGTTGGGAGTGAGCATTGTGAACACCCAACTTGGAAAGCATCATCTGAAAACGCTTGGCACCCAGAGACTTAGTAAATAGATTAGTTGGTTGATGTAAAGTAGAGATATGTGCAGTAGTGATATTTCCAAATTAAAGATGCTCTCGAATGAAATGACAATTCACCTCTATGTGTTTGGTTCTTTCGTGAAAAACAGGATTAGACGCCAAGTGTAGTGCAGACCAGTTGTCACAAAAGAGAGTGGTAGGACTAAAGCAGGACACTTGTAGTGAGGAGAGCAAGCTTTTGAGCCATATAATTTCACTGGTAGCATGAGACATAGCCCTATATTCGGCTTCAGTGGAAGATTTTGACATTGTGGTTTGTTTCTTGGTTTTCCAAGAGTTAGGGACAAATCCAAGTTTCATAAGATAGCCAGAAATGGATCTTCTAGTGATTGGACAGGATGCCCAGTCAAAATCACTATAACCCACCAAAGTTAGATCATTGTCCATAGGCAGAAAAATGCCTTGACCAGGAAAGGATTTTATGTAGCGAAGAACTCTCATAATAGCATGCCAATGTTCTTGCTTGGGAGCTTGCATGAACTGGCTCAAAATGTGAACTGAGTATGGCAATTCTGGACGTGTGATAGTGAGGTATATGAGCCAACCAACTAACCTGCGATATTGGGATGAATCTGAGTAGGAGGTGCTTGATGCATTAGACAACCAGGAAAGGATTTTATGTAGCGAAGAACTCTCATAATAGCATGCCAATGTTCTTGCTTGGGAGCTTGCATGAACTGGCTCAAAATGTGAACTGAGTATGGCAATTCTGGACGCGTGATAGTGAGGTATATGAGCCAACCAACTAACCTGCGATATTAGGATGAATCTGAGTAGGGGGTGCTTGATGCATTAGACAATTAGTAATGTTGTTCCATGGGAAAAGGGCATGGTTTGTAGTCTATCATTTTGCACTCTTGCAAGATGTCTAATGCATACTTGCATTGGCATAAGAAAAGACTAGTAGAACTTCGGATTAGCTCCAGTCCCATAAAGTATTTCAAAGCTCCCAAGTCCTTCATATGGAAACAACTGTTATGGTAGGACTTGAATTGATTACATGCTATGTCATTATTACCCGCAATCACTAAATTGTCGACATAGACAAGGATTGCTATGAAAAACTCAGCTGAAGAATATATGAAGAGACTTTGATGTGCACTACTTTGATGAAAGCCATAATGAACCAATGCCTTCAAGAGTTTAGCATACCAGTTTTTAGACACCTGGCGTAAGCCATAGAGAGACTTGTGGAGACGACATACCATCCCTTTGCTTGATGTGACATGACCTGACGACACCTCTATATAGACTTCTTCGTGGAGGTCACCGTGAAGAAACACATTGCTGACGTCCATCTGATATAAACTCCAACCTTTAGATATGGCTACAGTAAGTAAACATTGAACGGTGGTCATTTTTGCAATCGAGGCAAAGGTTTCGCTAAAGTCTTCCCCTTCCATTTGTGTATAACCTTTCGCAACGAGCCTAGCTTTGTACTTATCGACCTCTCCATTAGCTTTGTATTTGATTTTATAAACCCACTGGCATCCTACAAGTTTCTTACCCATCGGTAATGGCTGGAGTGTCCAAGTTTTGTTGGCTTCTAATGCTGCTATTTCTTGAGCCATAGCATCGTGCCATGTTGTACTCTTAACTGGCTCTAAATAGCTTTTTGGCTCATCATTGGTAGAAATGGCCGCCATGAAAGCTCGGTGAGTGGAATAAAAATGATCATAGCAAACAAAGTTTGAAATATGATAAGACTTACCACAGGAGTCGAATGGCTTGCATGACATGTATGAGGGGTTAATTCTTGTTGTATGGCGATAATAGTCATGTAAGTAAGCTGGTGGTTGTCTCATTCGTAAACCAGGAGTTGTGGTGAAAGTTCCTGCTTTTGTATCATGGTCTCCGCCTGTATTGTTTGACTCCGTGGAACTAGCCTGTGGTAAAGGATCTCCGTGAGGTTGAATGGAGTGTTCCTATGACGTTGAATTTGAACATGTGGGTGCAAGCAGATCACCTTCAATATTAGCTACAAGTACTGAATTTGGGGATACCATTGTAGGATAGCTAATGGAGATGGAGTTCCTCTTTTCACGTTTAGCAAAAGGAAAGATGTTCTCATAGAAAACCATGTCTTTAGACACCAAGAATGCTTTGGTGTGGAGATCATAGACTTTCCACCTTTTTTGTCCTTGAAGGTACCCAATGAACACACACTTACTAAGTTTTGCTTCAAACTTGTCATGTGGTTTTGTTTTCACGTAAAAAAGGCAACCGAAAACCTGTAAATGCTCATAGGTTGGCATTTTTCCAAACTAACATTTCACGTGGTGTAACACCTCTATTCGCTATAGTAGGTTGATGAGATGAATTGTTGCCAGGACACACTCCCCCTAAAAAGAGATAGGTAAGCTCGCTTGAAACCTGAGTGCTCGAGCTACATTGAGGATATGTCAGTGCTTTCGTTCCACTCTCCCATTTTGCTCTAGCGTTTCTACGCATGAAGTCTCATATAAGATACCTTCCCTATAAAGAAAAGCTTTAACTGTGTGGTTTGTGAATTTGATTCCATTATCGCTCCTAATGACCTTGACCTTGGCACTAAATTGCGTTTGAATCATGGTACAGAAGTTCATAAGGATGCTTGGTGTAATGTCTGGCCGCTTTTAGGATCAACAATTGTCCCCACAAACAAACACCAAACTTTTCAGCTTGCTTTGTCTTCACTCACACGCTTTCTAAGAAACTTTCCAGGAGGTTGCCCATCCTAAAATTGCTCCAGGTTAAGCACACTTAACTGTGGAGTTCTTAAGTGATAGGTTATCGAAAAGTAGATATATCTTGTTGATATACGTAGCATTTATTAATTCCTTTAAGCTATCCTCAACTGTATAGTCTCATACCTGCACAGCCTCTGGATCCTTCTCATTCTGGTGTGTATTTGATTTATTTATGTGTCTCTCCTGCTAGAAGCCTGCCAGGAGCCGCTTTTTGTTCGTGCCTCATCTCTTTTGCACTGGCGATCACTCTTCGCCCTTGTCATTGCCCGGGATGTTATATGCCCACCAGCTTCTGCTTGATTTGTCCTCGAATCACACTGTACTAGGAGAGAGACCCTGCTCTAATACCACTTTGTAACGCCGGACCGCTTTCAAGATCGAAGACTGGCCCCATAAACCAATACAAGGCTTTTTAGCGTGTTTTGTCCTCACTCACACGCTTCTTGGGAAAATTCCCAAGAGGTCACCCATCCCAGAATTGCTCTAAGTCAAGCACGCTTAACTGTGGAGTTTTTAAGTGATAGGCTACCGAAAAGTAGATGTATCTTGTTGATATAGGTAGCACTTATTAATTCCTTTAGGCTATCCTCAACTGTACAGTCCCATACCTGCATACCCTCTGGATCCCTCTCATTCTGGTGTGTATTCGATTCATTCATGTGTCTCTCCCACTGAAAGCCTGCTAGGATCTGTTTTTTGTCCGTGCCTCATCTCTTTTGCATTGACGATCACTCCCCACCCTCGTCAATGCTCAGGATGTTACACTTGGGACATTTGACTTCTCTTTTAATAAATAAACCCAGACTGCCCATATGTAGTCATCAACTATTGTAAGAAAGTAATGAGCTCCATTATAAGCCATTGTATGATAGTTCCCCCAAAGATCATAATGAATTAATGCAAAAGGTGCTATTGCTTTATTAATACTCAAAGAAAAAGGTCGTTTACATTGTTTAGAGCAATGGCAAACGTCACAACACTCTAATTTATTTCTATCAAAAGGAAAATTCAAAGAACTAGATAGCCTAAACAAATTTGGTCTAAAAGATGTCCCATTCTTGCATGCCACAAGGCTGTTTCATCTCCACCAACGGTTGCCAAAGATGATCCATGAGTTGCAGCTTTGAGAATGTAAACCCCATCACACAAGTCACCTAAGCCAATCATTTTCCTCGTGGTTTGGTCCTGTATCACACAATTGAAGGCATTGTAAGTCACAGTGCAATTTAAATCGTGACTTAATCTATAAACAGAGATCAAATTACAGCTAAATTGTGGTATGTAAAGAACGTTTTATAGTTTTAAATGACTATTGAGTGCTATAGTTCTCATTTTATCTACCACCACCATGTTTCCTGTAGGCACAATGATGTGTATTGGAGCATTAAGAGATCGTATCTCCTCAAGGAGTGAAAATAATGGAGTCATGTGATGTGAGGCCCCACTATCTAAAACCTAATTTACTTTACCAACCATGTGATCTGCATGTTTTACTCATGTCCCAAACAACGCATGACCCCTTGATCATTCTTCTAATGTCACGATCTTTCATTGTTCATTTTCTGACCATGCTAATTGAGTGGCTCCATTCTCCGCACTTCCTTTATTGGATTGTCAACTTGACCTCTTTATGTTCCAATTTGCTGGGTAGCCAATTAACTCGTAGAATTTTGCTTTCTTATGCCCTTTCCTTTGTTCACATGAAATGCAACACCTGTTTCCAGTTGTGGTTCCCTTTTTTTTTTGCTGTGAAACGTGGCTCCTCTCGCAACATATAATTGAATGCTCAACGAAGTGAAGGAAGGGGATCTATGTTGAGTATGGTTCCCTTCAAATGACCAAAGTGCTCATTGTCAAGGCTTCCAAGAAATAAATGTATGTACTAATCTTGCTCTCTTTGTGCTAGCTCCTTCGATGCACCACAATTGCATTGTGGTAACGGTTGTAGCTCACTTAGTTCATCTAGAAGGCTTTTGAAATTAGTGCAAAAATCTGTCACACTCATGTGTGAATCTTGTTGCAGCATACAAAGAGTGCACCAAAGTTGAAGAATGCGAGGTGCTTTAATTTGAGCGAAGCGTTCCTTGAGATCAAGCCAAATATCTCTCGCTGTGGTAGCATGGGATTTGCTACCATACAAGGTAGGACTGGTTGAGTTAATGACCCATGCAGTGACCATGGAGTCCACCTTTTCCCAGTCCTGAAATTCAGATGAATCCACTGCTGGTTTCTTGATGCTCCGTCAATGAATCCCAGTTTTGTCTTCGCATGCAAAGCCATCTTCATAGACCTAGCCCAGTTACGGTAGTTGTTCCCAGTGAGAGCAATAACAACCACTGCGTTTCGGGGTTGTCTGATGACCCGAGATAATACGGGGAGGAGGGAGTGATTGTTGGAACAAAAGGCGTCGAAACGTCTAGTCCCTCAAAGTTTTGAAGATAACAAACTTATTAAAGTTTAAGTTTCTGGTTGAAATTAACGAAATTACAGAGTCCAAAACCATGGCATCCGACGCGCTAGTCTTAACAAGTGTCCAATACTCATATATGATGACCGTCCAAGAGTAAGTCTCATTCATGGACTATGTGTCTTAAGCATTAGACACTTATACTAGACGCGTCTAGACATAAGTTCTTAAATGACTAAGTATTTTAAAAACTCATCCAATCTATACGTCTTTCATTTAATCTCGAGATTAATGCTTTACCTTTTTAAGAGATCTAACATTCAAATTATTCAAGCATTAAATGAAAGACAAATACACTTCTGTGCATAAGCATAACATTTCAGAAAAAAGGAAGTCAACTTATCAAGCTGCTAAGCCAAAAGAAGAATGTTTAGAAAAGTAAATCTCCAACGCAATCCTGCACTTTCTGTTTGGGTGCAAGCTCAAAGATACCTTTTCTGACCTGTCTTAAAGCTCGATACCTGCGCCTCTTTCTTGAAAACTGAAGTTAAGTCATCTTCAACGGCTTTTTTATTCTAAAGGCTATATATACCAAGAAAGAAGAAGTAAAAAAGGCAAAGAATATACAGACGCTGACTGTGAGATATTTTTGAAAAAGAATAAGCTACTCTCTTACGTCCACTAGATGATCCTTGAACATTTTCTTAAGAAATTCTGTCTAGTGCTTAAACTTTTCATATTCTCACCTAGTAAGTTATTTTTTTTTCATTGTAAACAACTGTTCCTGTTGTGAAAGCCTGGAGAGGCTTAGTAAGAAAGAACACTTGGGTGTTTAAGCAATTTGGGTTGATTGCGTTGTAAGGCTTGAAGAGGCAGTGAAAGAATACTTATGTAACCTTAGGTTGGTTAATGAACACCTTCTGAGTGAAGGGACTAGACGTAGCTCTAGTTGGAGTGAATCAGTATAAACTCTGTGTGCATTTGTTTTTCCTTTATCCTTGTTGTTTAAACTATTTTACGAACTCGTTCTGTTTAAGTGAGAAAGTTTTCAAAAACGCACAATTCAACCCCTCTTTTTGTGCGATCTTGTCTCTTCAATGATGCGTTGTGTACGAAGGCATTATTCTTCTTCTCTGAATCCAATCAACCTGCTCTTATGCCATAATAAATAGCAGAGAAATCTGTAAAGAAGTGTATATTGCACTTGCACTATTGAAGGTTTACATACGTGAATATATAGACATTCCTGTAACATAATGTAACAACATGATAGAGATTAGGTTTATCATCATAAACAATCTAAAGGATAAGTATTGCAACTCAAATTTAAATAATAGGTTGTTGTTACACAGGAGATAAAATATCCTGCTACTAACAACCTTTCTTATCTCGTATTAATAATAATAACAGGAAAAGAAATAGAAATGATAGAATAATAAAAAAGACATAATAAAAAAGATGTATTGTACAAATGAATAAAGACACGAAGGAAAAAAGTGGAGAAATTTCATTGTGGCTACTTACCATAGACAAACAATTTTGACAAATATATCGATTACCAACAGTAATATAATCATTAAAATGTATGAGCTAACAATTCTAATTGTAAAGATATCATTCTTATGAAGACTTTCTGTCAATTACCATTTACTATCAAGTAATTGCAAGTTAAATTAACCATTAAAATGTATGAGCTAACAATTCTAATTGTAAAGAATACTAGAATGCAAGAGATGGAATGCAAAATGAAAAGATGCAATATCACAAAACTATGACTTTGATTTAATTACTAATGATGACTAGGTGTCAAAATTCATTTCTTTCCAAAGTAATTAAATTCCTTTGCAATCTCATTGAATACATATAACTAAATCTAAGTCCACAATTTCATATTAAATACAATCTCTTCGTGATTAATTCCTTTTTCTTTATTTAAAACCCTAATTCTTTAGGTAAAATGAATTAAGAGTAAGCATTGTGTTTAAGAACTCATAACGATGCATCTATTCGTGACCTTGTCCTTAAGAATAAAACATAATAGCTCCTAACCTAGCCTAAAGAAACATAGAACTACATGTTAAAATTAACAAAAAGTATGAAAGCATTAAACACATAATTTAGAGCTCAAATTACATGGAACAGAATTGAAATTACATATAAAAAATCATTACAAAGGAATCAAATCAAAGTTCATCCTCACATCAACTAAAGAAACTTAGAAGTACATGGTAAAAAGAACAAAAAATAAATGAAAATGGAGAAGAAAAGAGATGGACAATCCATAATGCCTTTAAAAAAATTCCCATCTTGAGTCTTGAATGGGGGAGAGAGAATTAGAGTGTTATTGGAGTGGTTTCCCACACAAGAAATTTCAAAATTAGGTTTACATCGCGCTTTTATATTGTTGTAGAAAATTGTCATTGCTCAGTGTGATGGCCTAGCAAAAGCAAGGTATCAAATCATCTCTAGGTGATGGGATCCATTGTTAGGCAATTTTGTAATAGAACCTACCATACAGAAATTTGACTAGCAAAGGAAGAAATTCACCTAGTGTAAACAAGACAAAGGCTAATAACTTGAAATTTGCTAGATGATGATTTAATTTTGCTTAGCGATGAAGGTCAAACATTGGTTTCATTTAGTGTTGTTGTATATTTGCTTCACAATCCTAGAGGTTTAAGGATACTTGTGAAAATCAATGAAAATAAGAAAATAATAATAATAATAATACTTTCTTCTTTTTTCTCTCGACGATCTTTCTTAGATTTGCTTTCTCACCTCTGCTCCCGATGGTGGATTCAATGACTAGTGAGGCATTTTGAAGGTAGAAGCATGGATTTTCTTATTAGGTAGGGCATTTTGAATGTAGCCTAAACAGTAGAAGATCCAATAGGAAGATCATCACGAGAATCATTAAAAGAATCCACCTCATAAAACCTCATAGAAAATCCCATCACCAACACAATTGTTCTAAGACGTCATGAGAATCAACCTCATCCCTCCTTCTTAACCTTTAACAACCTTTTCCCCATTCTCAGCAACCCATCAAACAATCCAGATCTAATCTTCCCTAACAAAACCTATCATGCACCCTCCCTATAGTAGGGAATAACGGCCTTAGAAGCACCTTGAAGACCTAGGCTTAAGTGGAAGGAAACAAACTCTCAAATGAGTAGGTAGAACTTGTCAAGGAACATTATCACCGGTACTGACTTTTTTACCCTTTAATTGCTAAAAACTAATACCACAAGTTGTTGGTAATGCATCATTACCTTTCAATATTCAATCAATAAATCCAACGGTCAAAAGACATTTGTCCACCATAAGCCATTTGTTCAGCTTGTCCACCTTAGTCATCATCTATTATGAAAAGTTGGTATAGATAATAGATTTGAGAACTAAAGAGACATTCTTAATTTTGGTGAATAATAGACCTTATTATTGGATCATGACACTTATATTTTGTAGGTGCATTGGTTTTAAGGAAATAAAAGTTTTTTTCTCTAAAATAATAAGTATTTATTATATCTTAAACATAAAAATTATTTAATGCTTATTTTTAAAATAATTAAAAGCATTTAAACTTATGATGCCTTTTAACCCATGTACCTATTGCCTAGTGGATAAAATAGATATAAGATTAAAAAAATGTTTAAATATTATTGATCTTTGATAGAACAAGCAAAATAGGTTATGTTCAGCCCGCAAAAAAAGTTGAATTGGGCTAAAAAAAACTGGCCCAAAAGAAATTGGGTCATTTCAATCGAACCCGTTTAACCCATCAGGCCAATTGGGTTTGGGCCGAAATGACCCGGTAATTATATATATATATATTAAATAGATAAGATAGATAGGTAAAAAAAAATTAAGGGTCATCCAGTTTATAAGATATCACCTATTATTGTGTGGTGCAAAAGTCGGAGACCAAATTATATTTTCATTATATTTAAATAATTTATAGGGTACACAATGCATGCTTGGTTTTACCGATCAAATTATTGGCACGAAGTCACCAATAATATTTGAGTGCAATGCCAGGAAATCATAAAATAGTTTCACGATTTGATCATCACTGTGCGCAAAAGTGTCAATACTCCCCACTAAATTTATTCAACTTAATTTCAAAAATATTGCCGACTACGTTCCCTTGCAACGCTTTATAGGATTAGGCTCTTTATTTGATGTTACTACCAGGGACGGAACCAGAAAAAAATGTTATGGGGGGCAAAAATTTAACACATAAATCAATAATGATTTATAGTTAAAATTAATTTTTCTCATATAAATTAATTTATATATCAAATTTAAAGCAATTTAAAATGTAACTTAAAAATAAATTTAAAACCTAATATATGAATGAAAAAATATGTTTAAAAGCAATTAACGTAATTAAAATTGTACCAAAAAATTAACGTAATTAAAAAGAAATTAATGTATAATTGTATTTAAAGCAATTAATGTAAAAGAAAAAAATTATAGCTAAAATTAATATGAGCAATTAAAAGTAATTGTAGCAATTAATGTATATTTTGTCTACTTAATGTATAAAATTATTGTTATAAATAAAATCTATAAAATCAAATCAAAATTTAATAATGCAATATTTGAAAGTAAAATTTATTGTTTTATATGTGCTAATTAGATAACAAAAAATATTTAAAGAAATGAAGTATACTAACAATAACTTCGGTAAAGGCAAAAACAACTTATCAATGTATAAGGGAGAGGGGGGTGGAGATTAGAATTAGACGGGGCAAATATATGATATTAAAATAGATATTATTTTTCAACGAAGGGGGGCGACTGCCCTTATAACAACCAACCTAGCTCCATCCCTGGTTACTACATAATGAGTTTAATTGGTTAAATAAAAATATTTAATATAATTTAA
>QUWT01000304.1:0-20099 GCA_004329165.1 Spatholobus suberectus | reverse complement strand
TATAAAAGTCACTTCTAATTCCATATTAAGTTGCAATTTCAAAATACCTATACTTTTCATTTCGTATTTAACTTTCTTTTTTTAAAAAACTAATATAAAGAGACGCTGAGCGCTTATTTTTTTCTAGTTATTGTTT
The DNA here is from genome assembly GCA_004329165.1 of Spatholobus suberectus. Taxonomy (NCBI): domain Eukaryota; kingdom Viridiplantae; phylum Streptophyta; class Magnoliopsida; order Fabales; family Fabaceae; genus Spatholobus; species Spatholobus suberectus. The sequence continues at coordinate 19,963 of QUWT01000304.1, read as the reverse complement.
ATTATTATTATTATTATTATGTCTAGTTTAGTAATTGTACGTTCCAGAATTTTCTAAACATCGTACTGTGATTTAGGCGGAGAATAGTTGTACAATTCCCAACTTGGAACCCTATCGTCCGCCATTGCCACCATATTTTCCTGCGCAGCTTTTGTTGTAGCAAGATTGATCTTCTTCGTGTTTAAACCCACAAATCAAGTCACTTCCCGTTAACTCAATTCTGGGTCCCATAACCCTATATTTTCTATTTGCAGAGGAGAAAAATCCAAGCTTGAGTATTAGAAGGGGTTCATTTTGCTGATTCTCTAGCCATGGTACCTTCATCTGTCTCTTTATTGTTTCTTCTTATAAATTTCGTTGGCTGGCTTTCAAGGGAATTAAAAATTCTGTGTGTTCTTTGTTGTTTAGCTTCTGTGCATAAAGGGTATTAAAAATTCTTCCCTTTTGATTTTTCTCTATTGTCTCATGAGTTTTATAGGTAGAATTTTGAGATGGGTTCTTCGCAGATATGCAGTTTGTAAGATGGTGTTTTTAATTTTTTTTGTGGCCAAACTATATTGATTTGTTTTCATCGACTGTTATATGAGTTGTATAATACCCAGAAGTTTGTCTTGTCATTCTTTGCCTTCTAGCCCTGACCTTGTCTTCTGGGTATGATTTTTGTGTCGGCGTAGCTTATTCGTTGGGGTGTGGAGGTTTTCAAAACATAGTCTTAGGGGGTGATTTTTTTATGTATGTTTTAAAAGGGGAAAAAAGTGAAAGGGAGGTGTGTTGATTGAGGTGGTCTTTGAAAGGGGTTTAATCTGCTATGGAATTGTCTTTGTGATAATTTTTCTGGAATGTTCCTTTCTCTGGCAAAATTTAACTGAATTGTTTATGCAGGCCTCTAAGATTCTTGCAAACTTGATTGTGATGGGTGGAGGAATCTTGGCGAGAGCAGTTGTTCAGGCATATCGTCAAGCACTTGCTAGTAAGCTTTTCGAATTTGTGACTGGATAGATTTGTGATTTGTGCGATAGACATTATTGCGTGCTAATTTACAGTGTGTTTGTTTTTAGGTGTTCACACTTTCCGAAGCAGTTCAACGTGAAAACAACAAATTGTTGGATTCATGTTGAATGTGAATTTCACCGTTAAAGCAAACACACACTATTCAATTCTATGATTTCTAGTGTTTGGTATAGTGGTTGTTTCCTTGGATTATATTTGTGTGCAAATAAACGTTGCTTAAAGTATTTTCCAGCACCAAAATAATTTTGTCTCTTATTTCTGGATATTCAGTTTCTATGTACTTTAAGAATTTAGTAGTTAAAGTTTGTTGTCTAAAGATTTGTAGGAGCTATGTCCTCTCCCCCTTTCCCCCCCCCCCCGGCGAGAGGTGGGGGGGATTTCATGGGGTAATGAAGTTGACGAGTTTGAATTATTACAAAGGAAGAGTTCAGAATGAAATTTTGGGGGGCAATTGATTTACTTCCCTATGGTAAGCGATGCCCTCTTTTTCAGCCTGTGTTGAATGAGATCCTAGTTCTCAGAGTTGAGTGGCATATTGTGCGAAGAGCTTAGGGGAGGGTTTACATGCTTCATGGTCAACTTCTAGATCATTACAATTATTCTCTAAAGGGTTTTTGAGAGCCCTAAGACTGATGATATCGCATTCTACTTTGAGTCTAGTAGGGTTAAGTTATTCTTACCCTTTTCAGTTTGTGAATGTTTGGCTTCAGCAGCTCCTTTTTAAAGATTAATAAATGGGAAGTTCTCCAGGAATTATGTGTGTTGGATAGATTAACTTGTGAGGATTGTATGTTTGAACTCCAACAGGCTGACAAGATTTTCTTAAAAAACGAATTTGATAGATTTCTTTAAATAAAGATTTGTTATTTGTTAATGCCTGGTGGGGGCCTCTGTAGCGGCACAGTTCATTGTTGTGGCTGTAGTAGCCCTAATAGTGGGGGGATAGCAGCTTTGCTGCTATTCTGTTTTTCTGAGAACGCCCTCTGAAAATGTGTTCCTATCTCCCACATTTGATGCTTCTCTCTCACACATCTCTCCCATCTCTTCCGGCCATCTCTGGCAGCATGTGGCCTGTTCTGCATTTTTCCAGTCTTCCTGTTATTTGCCCCCTGTTCTGCCCAGTTTAGGGTTGCAGAAGCAGCAGACACGTGACTGTTTTTCTGAAAGGAGAAGATGGTTGAGTTGAGTGAAGAGGTGGTGGCTGATGGGAGATAGAGGCTACGGCTTTTTTGTTTCTATTGTCAGGGGTGTTCTGGGTCTGCGCCCCAAATTGGGCCATTCTACACCCCAAACACCAATTGGGAGGGGGTTCTTTTACTTTTTCTTTTTTTTTTTTAATCATTATATATTATTGAAAAACTATAAGATACTCTAATATAAGAATATTTAATAAATATAGAAAAATATTAATATATAATTATATATTATATAGTACTATACAATTAATATATAGTACTATACAATAGAGACAAATATATAATAATAATAAGTAATAGAATATGCATATATGTATTAAAAAAATTCAGAATAGGGGCCATCCTGCTATACGCTGTCTCACTATAGCATTTTTGAGATCAGCTGCCACGCGCCACTATCCGCTGTCTCACTATAGTGTTTTTGGGATCGGCTGCTATGCTGTTATCCAGGATTTAAATCTATGGTTCATAGAGATAAGCAAAAGATTAGAATGTTAAGTTTATGCTAATCTATCATTTTGTTTAAAAAATTATCAAATTAGAGAATATTAGAAATAAAATATTACACTCCCTTTCCTTTTCTTTCAAAATCCAACTCTCAAACATACCTCAGTTGTTAGATGTTCAGTACTTCAGTTTCTACACATCTTTTAGTTGCTATGTATGTTATCTAGAGATTTATGGGAGTTACAGTTTCCTTTTCTGCCAAGGGGTGGCATAGGATTTTGTGGGCTTCCTGGGGCAATGAAGTTGACAATGAGAGTCATTCATGGGAAGCTCTCAATTGGTTTGCGTATCTATGGGAATCCCTCATATTCGAACAGTGTTGAATGAAATCCTAGTTTCTTGGAGTTGAGTAGTATATTGTGAGAAGAACTTGGGACCTGGGAGAGGTTACGTGCTTCATGTTCAACTTCTAGATCATTATAGGTGGTCTCTAAAGGGAAGTTCTCCAGGAGTTAGGTGTGATGGATAGATTAGCTTGTGAGGATTGTCTGTCTGAACTCCAACAAACTGACAAGACTTTTTAAAGGAAAAAAACCAGGAGTTTGATAGGATTCTTTAAAAGGAGATTAGATGTTAATGCAGTGATGGCCAGGATTGCAGGAAATGCAAACTAAGGGGATGCAATTTCAAGCACTTTCACAAAATGGTAGCAACAAACTGCGAAATGAAGGGAAGTGTAATTAAAGAGTTAGAGTATGGTCTCATTCATTTTGGGAAAATTATTATATTGGTAGGCCATCTTCTGTATTAGAGGCTCTGCTGACCTAGATATGTTACTGAACAATATTAATTTCTTTGGTTCCTGTTTTGACAAATAGATGTATTGTGACCTTTCAGATATAGAACCTTTTATGAAAGTTTTCCTGAATTTTAAGCTTTTTGTAGAGTCATTCTTTTTCATGATCCTTCACTTAAGAGAGTTTTGCCTTTGGACTTATTTATTTTCTTTATTTGTATATCCTATTACTTATCTAACTCATAATCAAAGTGCTCAAATTTTTAGATATCTAGACTTTTTGGAAGATTAAGGCTTCTGTTATTGAATTGATCATCAATTCCCTTTTTATTTGGGACTATTCAATACACCCATTATTCAGATCTTCATCCTACTCACCCCAAGAGACAAATCAGATTCCGAGCATCCCAATTGGATTCAATAAAATGACAGTTTCTCACATGGAATCAATGCAATAAAGATTTTGATCAAATCATTCATTAAAGTATTGATTGTTTTAAGAGGTTTATCTAAGAGTAAAAGTTTTGTTTGAATTGTGGTACATAATAGAATTAATACAAGTGGATTGTCAGACTCAGTCCTCCCATGACTTCTTCTCTTCATGTTTGTGTTTTGTGTTTTTAAAGTTCAGAGGTGTTAATATCTCTTTCTGTATTGTTAAGTTGCTTGGAAGCTTTGGAGTAAGTTCTGCATTTTAGTTGGAAAGAGTGTAAAGCTCTTTGGCATTGTGCTATGGGCTTAAGGATGGAATAAAATGGCACATTATTCAACCAGATGTATATTCTTTTTTAGCTTTATGGGACAGAATAGTTAACATTGGCTTCTATTTGGGTGTCTGCCTGGTTTTAGGGGAGTTTTTTATGGTGGATATTCAGATTGGAGAGCTTCCTGATATGCTCTCCTTTCTTTTATTGTTCCTTTTTTTGGCAGAGGTGTGGTTGGTTTTGCCTTATATATTTTGCTCTAGGAGGATTTGTTTCTCTCAATTAATTCTCCTTTATGCAAACATCAATCAAACCTTATTTCCACTCAATGGAATTGGCTACATGGATCCTAGAAAGCTGCTGCAACTGTGCTTGATTCTGTATTTCTTTTTGCATCTCCCTCCACCTGTCTTTAGAGGTTGAACTTGATACTGTAGTTAATAATCTCACATCTTATCAGCTCGTGTGTATTGTCGTTTACATGAGTGAACCATGTAAACGGTTTTCTGTAATTTTTCCTCTATAGAAATCTTGACTACTTTCTCTCTTATGATCTCTGTCCCAATCTTATCCTTTCTGCCCATTCATGCATCATTTTTATGACCTTAAATGTTTGCCCAATATTGCCATTAACCACCTAGCATTCTCCATACAACACTTCATCTCTAACTGGAGTTTAGTAAAACGTTCTCTTCAGTTTCTTTGGCACTTTACAGTCACAATATTTCAGGCTCTTCTCTTTATCCATCCTACTTGTATTTGGATACAATGTGTGATGTCATAGTTGACCTCTTTGTCCTTTGAACCACTCTACTGGACTCCCTTTTGTCTCTAAAGCATTTCTTTGGTCTCCACAAACCTATTCGTACTGGAAACCCCTTTGTTATACCACATGTCTGAAGATTTTCCATTGCCTAAACATATCCATGTTCATTTGAATATATGCTACACATGTTGCAAAACTTTCCAGTGGATATATCACGAGGACCTTTATAGGCTTTCTCAAAATCTATAGATATTGTAAGAATTAAGATCTGACTTTCTACTGTGGTATACTTTATGAACATTCCCAGCTGATGGATCAACTTAGCAGTCAATCATCTAGGCAGTATCCAAACTGTGTTTTGATACTAGTTGTATTCCTTAGCATCTGTTCTATTACTTCTGTAGTTCATGGTGTGACTTATCAACTTGGTTCCTTTATCGGTTGGCAAAATTTTGATATTTCCTTTGTTCATATAGAGCTAGAAGTTGCCTTTCCTTCATTCAGCAGGCATTTTTTTTTCTTTAGATTTGTTGAAAGGGAGAAAATGAGAGAAGATTGAGTGAATTCGTATGTCTGAAATACACAGCAGAGTTCGTTTTATGTAGACTTAATGCAATCAATCAATACAAATAAATATAGGAGATTTTATTTCTATATACATGATATGATATGCCTATAAATCTAATTCTAATAAATCTGATTCTAATCAGATATGCCTATAATTACAAAGATCCTAATACATAAGGAAACAAATCCTAAAATATAAAAGAAGAATAAATCCTAAGAGATCATCTAGGATACTCTAAAATATTCTAAGATATAAAAATGATATCATGAGATATTCCTCAGATTTTCTAACAAGATTTAATGAGGATAGCAAGCTAAGCTCCTCTTGTTGATGAAGTCTTTGATAATATGCAACATTGTTTTTTGAACAACTTAGGTCTCCAAACCCAATATAACATCTGATACTTCACTGAAAAGTTACAAAATAGTTCCTCCATTCCTTAATTCCACGGTCTTTGTCAAATACCATATTTCTTTACTCTGATACACTTAGTTTGTATTAGTTCTTTTGTTCTTCTTTCTCATATCGTGTCTTAGCCAAATCTGTCTCACACTCTATACACATGGACACAGCGGCTCTAGATCTTCTCATTTTCTGAACATTCTTTTATGTTATTCCAGATGCCTCAAAAAATGGTGTTGCACAAGAGACAATACAAATACTATACGCAGGGCTGGCAAGGTGATGACAGAGCAAGAGGCTCGACAGATTCTTGGTGTTACTGAGGAAGCTCCCTGGGAGGAGATTATGAAGGTTAGTATATCATCGACATCGTGGTTATGTTGTCCGTTTGTTTTTGAATTTAGTACGACTGAAGGGAGGAATGCATTTTAGCGGACAAAGTACAGTGTTATAGCTTTCAATTGGAAAATCAATAGCTAATATGTGATAAAATAAAAGTATTTGTATTATATATTAGGGTTAATGGTGTTTCTCGTCCATATAAAATTGTCAATTTTTGGTTTTTGCTCGACTTTAAAAAACATCACTTTTTGTCCCTACGTTTTCTAAATACCCAAACTTTCATCCCTCCGTCTAACTTTGTTAAGTTATTGTACAATTATTGTGATATGTCTAAACATGGGAGGCGAAATTCATGTGTTCCATGACTAGGATGCTGGTTAGAAAGATCACCAAGTGACATTTGGAAAATGCAGGGATGAAAAGTAGGGGTTTTAAAGTTGGGCAAAAATCAACAATTGACAATTTTACAGAGACGAAAAACACGATTAACCCTATATTATTATGATGATAAAATCCATTTGATTTTTCAATTAATGGTTATAACTCTGCACTTTTTATGCTAAAGTATACCCCTCACTTAAGAGGAGCTAAAATTTTCTTGTTCTAATAATTGCCTAACCATGCAGAAATACGACAATTTGTTTGAGAATAATGCCAAGAATGGAGTTTCTACCTCCAGTCCAAAGTTCATCGGGCCAAGGAATGTCTAGAGGCTGTGAATCAAGGCGAGAGTCAGGGTACCCCCAGTTGAGAACTTGGATTTTCACCATCTTATTATAACCCTTTGTGTAATCATTTTGGCCTCCAAGTTGTATACGATTTGCGTAATCAAAAGTTTCTGAACTGAAATTTTTATTACTATAAAAAAAATTGTAAATGATTAGTTTGGGATTGACTGAAAATAAAGGCTACCTAAAAAACGGAAGTCACGTTATTATTTTTAAAATGATCAAAATGAGAGTAGGCAATAGTGGTAATGTAGTAAAAAACAGCTGCACGTTTCTTTACTTTGATTGGCGTTAGAATTATGGCATCTGTCACCTTCATGTTCATCATTGCTAATATTCATACTCCGGAAGTTGTTTTCTCCTTTGTTGTTTTGCAAATGCTATTACACCATGCCAAGTGTATTGTTTTCATCTTTGTCGTATTTTGCTGATGTTCTCCTTATCTGTATGGGTGGTGGTGCATAAAGACGCCTCAATTTGTATTATACTAATGATATGTTTGGATTAGGAGTGAAATAGTTTGAAAAGAAATGAGAAGGTGAGAAATAAGAATGATAAAAAAAGAGTAGTGGAAAAAAAAAGATGTGTTATTCTAATGAATAGAATTAAGAAGAAAACAAGTGACTTTTTTTATTTGTTTGAACGAGTGGAAAAGAAAATAAAAAGAAATTAACAAATTGTAAAAAATATTTTTGTATTAATTAAGAAAATAATTTTGTTCTATTATATCTTAACATCTTGATTTTTAATTTTCCATGTTATAAAAATTATTTGATTTTTTAAGACATTAAAAAAATAAAAAAAGATATTTCTTTTTAATTTTATATCAACTTCGGGAGCAGTTATATTTGGTGGGTCATCCTCTCATTTTTTTTTTCTCAAACAACTAGGAAAAAATTGATGTTTTTATATTATCTTTATCTTTCCATTTCTTTCTACGTTCTACTTTATTTTCATATAAATAAACATGGGGTAAGCGAGCACACTAAACAATGCTCATGTTCAGCAAAACGTACAAGAAGTTAAATGATGTTCCAAATATCAAGAGTTCTATTACAAATTTAGTGCTCTTAAAAAGGAGAAATTATCTAGTGCACTTAGGACTTTTTGAGGAAAATAATTGAAAAAATAAAAAATTAAGTAGAAAATAATAATTTTTTTAGTGAGGAAAAATTAGTGATTATTAAATTTAATTTTAAACGGTTAAGATTAAAATATGAAATTTGTCATTTTCTAAAAAGTCAAATGATTTTTTGGATGGTAATATAATTTTATATAAAATTTAATCTTGACTGTGGATATATATATATATATATATATATATATATATAATTTTAAAGTTTTTTTTTTTTTTTTACTTAGGTGTGCCTAATTCCAGTAGTACAAATACAATAAGCATAGCACATTTATAATAAAAAAATTACGAAAGATTGGGTAATTTATTAAAAAAGCAGTAAAAGGCTTCAGAACTTAAATTTTCTGGTTTTTGAAAATTGATTGAATCCTAAATTTTACACGCACAGTTGATATATATATCATCCAAAAAATCCCTATTGTCTGATAGAAATCATAAAACAAACAAATCCTATATCATTTTCAAATTATAATACCATTGAAAGCTAATGTTTTAACCATCGTCTCGCATGCACCGATAGAGAAGCACATGGTGTCCATGCTTGATGCTTATCCTTACACTGCTTCCCTCGTTTATCTCAACACATTTTTTTATTCCATTGGAACTAATTGTCAAAAGTTATCAACTCACCAGAGGTTTATGAATTATGATGACCTCACGTTAATGTCACATTCAAGAATAAAAAAAGAAGGGGTAAATATGTTTTTAGTTCTCCAAAAAGTTGCCTATTTTAGTTTTAGTATTTAGAAAAAAAATCTTGAATAAAATATCTCAAATATTAAAAATACTTTAATTAGATTTCTGTATTAAACTTTGCTTAACTTTTCTGCTAAATGATAGTCATATTAGTTTCCAAGTAAAGTATTTTATTACCTGAAATACTCAGTGATAATTTTTGATAAAAACTTGTAATTACTTTTACTTTAAGATTAAAATATTTGTGATTTAGGATTAACCATGTAATAATTTTATTCAAAAATTATGTTACTAGTTTGATATAGACATAACAGTTGACATGAGTGGCCATATCAACAAATTAATGGTGACTTTGATGTTGATGTAACCATCATTTAACAGAAAAGTTAAACAAAATTTAATACAAAAATCTAATTAAGATTTTTAATATTTGAGAGACCTTATTTAAGAAAAAAATTTCTAATGACTAAAATATCAAAAAATATTTAACCCAGAAAAAATAAATTGTATGTGCCATATACCAACTGACAATAGCAGGTCTAAACACTTTTGGTCCCAACTGCTCAATTGTTCCTTACCCAAAATGGTAGGTAAGCTACCAATCACACCTTCAACCATCATCCTGAGCTCTGAAAGCAATCCAGTGGCTCTTCCACTTCACAAGTGAAACTTTTCACACACATTACTTTACACGTATTATTCATGATATGTACAAAGTAATGGATTTTAGGATTTGTATATGTTTCGTCCGAAGTGTGGGAATGGTGTGGTGATCCGGACTCTAATGATGTCTGTTTGGATAAATTTTTCTATAAATACTTATAAGAAAATAAAATAAGAAGAAAAAAATAAAATAAATTTCTTTATAAGTTAAAATTAAATTATGTATAAATTAATTTATAGAAACTTTTTTATATATAACTTCTTCAAAAATTAATTTTAATTTATGTATAAAATATTTTAACTTGTTGAGAAGTTTTATTTATTTTTTTATTTTTTTTTTTTTTTTTATAAGTGTTATGAAAAAATTTATTCAAATAGATCCTAAGTAGTTCAGATTGACAAATGAATGTCCTCAAGGTGGGAGTATGTTAATTCAAGCTCCACAAATTCAAATAGTATGAATGATATGGAAGCACATGCATAAGCACTCTGATGCTTAACTTAACAAAGAATTCACTCAAAGGACAATGGTAATATATGTGTGTACATGTAACATTGATGCAAACTGTATTTATAGGTGTGGAGATGGGTTAGATCCCTATATTTAGGGCCCATGATCAACGGAGAAAAGTTATATGCTATTCTTAAATAATAAGGTGACTCTAGTTTCAGGTATAAATGATCATGGTCGATCATGATAAAATAATGAATATTGGATCCGGGTCAAATCCTAAGTTTGATCTTTAATAGCAAATTTATCCAAAATAAACATAAAAAGCAATTAAAATTTGTTATCTTTACAAATGTGATTAACGCACGTAATTACAAATAATCATACGGGTAATCCATGTATTAAACTGAGAAATAGTTTTAGAAGTTACTAATCCGAAATATTTGGAAAAATTAAATGTCTGTACATAATTACTCAAATAGATGCACTAAAAAAATTTCCCGTTCATTATTTTCGTTGCAGCATTTACGGTGTTTATTTTTCTATATAAACTAATTATAATTTCATTTTTGCACTCACACTTTTAGGGTGATGTGTACACTCAAACAAAAGAAAATGTTCTTAAAATAGCATTTCGGACGTGTTTGGATAAGCTTTCGAAAAAGTGTTTTTATAATTTTTTTTTCAGAAATTACTTTCTAATTTTGGAGAAAAATGTTACTATAATTTTTTTTTTAGATTTTACTTTTTAAAAAGAAAAACTTGTCCAATTCTTATAAAATTTTTAAGACTGTTTAAATTAAAAAATAACATTTAAAAAAATAAAAATATTTAAATATTTGAAAGCACCTCAACTTTATAGAAATAATCTTATATTACATAATTGTTATCAAATGGTTTTATAGATTTTATTCTATAAATTTGTCAAGTTTAAGCTTATAAAATTTAGTATCACTTAAATATAAAAGCAAAATCTTTAATTTAGTTACGGAAGAGTTTTAAAACCTCAATTTAATCCTCCACAGATTACAATATTTTAATTATCGAATACTTTTGACATTTTGAATCAAAGATAGCTCAAAAGTTCTGTTTACTAAATTAAAATGAAATGATGTCATGTGACACCACGTTTTGGTTGGAGAAATCAAACATTCCATAACTAAACGGTTTTGAGTTGAATTTATAATGTAGACTTTCATTCATAGGTCTTCTAATTATAACGATGTTAAAAACGGATCAATTTTTTTAAGCCACAAGTAATAACTTGCGTAAGTTTATTTATTTCTAGTCACCTGACCCACTCTATTTATAAGAGTCTTATTAAATACCAAAGTAAATTTTTGTTGAAGCATAATCTTATTTAAAAATAAGGTTATCCTAAGGTATTAATTAAAAAATTAAAAATAAAAGTTTCATGAAAAAAATGTAAACTTACTCATATTATCAACATACTATTATCGTACTTTTAATAAAAAAATTTATTTATTAATTCTTTAAATAATGTCCTTTTGGACAATTGTCACTGAGATCTTTTTTTTTTTGATAAATGATGAGATCTTATTTTAATCTTCGCGGCGTTAGGTATAACATATATCCCACGTGTCGATTTGATGTCGTAGGCTCAAAGCTGCACACGCGCCATGTCTTTGTTTTTATTTGTGCGAATCCGAATATTGACGAACTCGTTGCCACAACCTTTTTTTTTTTTATATTATTTTCCGTCTTTAATAAATATATTCTGAATTTAATTAATTCAACTTTGTTCGTAACGCTACTCTCACTCTCTGTAATTGTCAAGTTTAAATGGGACCACGTTATCGATCACGCCACGTGTTTTCTCCGTGGACGTCAACTTCAAGAAATTCAGTAAAAATTTAATTATAATAGTGTATTAATAGTATACTTTTTTATATTATTATTCAATAATAAATTATTATATAAATCAAACGTTTATTTTTAATAATTAATTTAAAAATTATATTTAAGATAATTTTAATTAATTGATAATGTAAAATTTTTACACTGATTTATATCCAAATTAAATTCTTCAGCAAAATATTAAATGCAAATATTTGAATTGTGGTAAGGATATTTATTAAGAAATTAAATGTGAAAATATTTTATTAAAAATTATTATTAATATATTACTAGTATATGATAATATTTAGTATATGAAAAATGCTAACCAATGCTTTTGGGGCACTTGTTAAAGAATTAAAAGTAGAAAGTTTTATCGAAAAGTGTAGTAGTACATTTTCTCACGATTAACACAACATTTTCAATAAAACTTTTTATTTATTGATTCATTAACAGCGTCCTTAGGGCACTGATTAACAAGACCCTTAATATATACTACTTCCGTTTCTTTTTAGTGTCGCTTAAAGTTTTTATACATAAATCAAGAAATACAATAGATTTTCTTGTTTTTCATAAAATAGTTTTAAAGTTTCCTATTATACCCTTTCTCATTTTCACTTTATAATAAATGCATACTAGTTTTAAATGTGTAAATTCATTAAAATTAGGTGAGAAGTAAGGGTATAATTGACAAAGAAGTAATTAATATTATCTTGAACTTGAAAAATGACAGATAAATAAAAACAAATTTTTAAAAAATTGACGAGTAAAAAGGAAAGGAGAGAGTATCTAATACGAGAAATGCTAGGAACATTCTCACTGACTCACTCTTTTAAACACCTCACTTTTATTAGTTGAAATTTCTTGAAAATTACAAAAAATTGTGGGTCTTATATTTTATTTAATGACTCTCTTTCATGATTTTGTAGTTTTTAATAAATTTCAATAATAATAGAGTGTGGTTAGGAGAAGTGTGTTAGAGAGTGTATTGGTAGCCCTTCTCTATCTAATATAGTTTTTAATGAAAAAGTTATGATTAATTTTTTAATCATTATTTTAAAGATATTAATTGTATAGTGTGACCCAAAATTAAAAATGAGGCAGAGGCACGAAGAAAGAAATATAAAAAGGAATTAATAAATAAACTAATGGAATGTTGACAGAAAGAAAAGAAGATTTTTTATTTTAATGCTTTATGTCTTTATGTGATTTTCCAGGAAAGTGACGTTGGAGATGGAAAAAAAAAAAAAAAAAGAAAGTGACGTCTGATAGTTTTGGGCGAGACGTGAGCCTTAATCTCACGTAATCCCGCTGTTATATGTTATATTTCGATCCGTAATAGATAAATATGAAGAGAAGCACAAAGCAAAATTGAATTTTCAATTAATCATTTACTTGGTATAACATGCATTGGATTCTATGAAGAAAAATTGTTTTGTTATCATTTTTTACATCCTAAATCAATCAATCTTGTACAAATAAAAAAGATTTAATTGTGCTTAGCTTAAGAGAGTTGAGAATAGTATAATTTGTTTAACTGATTCAAATGAACGGGGATAGGAGCAAAAAGCGTAGCTCTATAATTTGAATTAGGTTTATTATTGGATGAATTGTATTTCTGATATTGATTAAAAAAAAAAACGGTAAGATCGGTAGTCTATCAACCAACATCGTATTGCAAAAATTGGTATATATATATATTAATATATATATATATATAAGGTAGAATGAAGAGACATTCCTAATACCACTAAACAAGGCGCTATTGATATGTTTAATTGAAGCTTCCAATTGAGGCCTACCTAGAAGACTACAGGGTAAGCCTAAATTGTAAGCAATTTTACCTAATCGTAACTACTGAATTAGCCACTAAGCGTTAGAGAGTCTTCTTGAGGTTGTCTACCAAGTCAGATTTAATAACGTTAGAGAAAATCAAACCTATATCCTTAAAAAGAATGAGAGTTAAGTTAACTCTAAATCCTTAAACCACTTGTATCAACTCATGTTGACATCTTATTTATAGATATTAGAGCTTCTTAAAAAGATATATTAAACTCATCAATTGTTTCATAATCAAAAGAACTAGTTATTAACGAAATTCCTGAATTTATTAAAATGATAATCATAATTTCTTAAAATTAAAATTCATAATTCCATTTCTTAATGAAATTATACTGTTCCTTTGTTTTTTTTTTTTTATATATCTAATCTTCCTTAAAAGTTAAAACATGAATACTACTACCATGGTTATTTGGTAACAAGTCAAGAGCTTTACTCATGTCAACAATTTCTTTGTGCGCTATAATTCAGATATTTTCATGCTGCGAATATTAAAAAAAAAAGTGTAAATACACAAACAGCTAGCACATCTCTTCAAGTAAATAGTTCAGGATCAACTGTTGAAAAGGTAATGTCAATACATAAAGTATAAATGTGAAAATTAACACATTTTTTCATCATTGTGTCACATCAGAATTTTTCGGACTACATGCAATTAAGTCATTTACTCAATACATTTGTTGCTTCTTTTAATTGCTTTTAAAATAACAATGTTCTTGATACATAATTCTAGCACTTTTTTTCTTTCACCTCTTTGTTCTTTTACCGGTTTTCATATGAGTAACCTGCATAGAGAATACGCATATTGGAATTTTGTGTGACAACTAAGTTCAAAGAATAACAATACTCGATGTTTTTGTACCTAATCCAAGTTCTTTCCCACAGTCAATGTTTTGATTTTAAGAAATGACAATTTTATATTGGAATTTTTGTTCTACTGACTTTGCTTTATTAATTTATATTGTTATATATATGATGTAAACAATGTTTCATTAAAATATAATCCCAAGACACAGGTGGGGTCAACTAGGCACGCGGCCCAACATGGGCTTGACACGCATGATAACGTATGAACATAAATAGTGTACTAATTGTCCAAAGCTCACCAGAGATGAAAAATGTTGAACAAACTAAATACAGATCATTTTGCACGTTTTTCAGTTCTCAAAAATCGTTCATATTTGAAGAAAAATGAAAAAGGTAGCCATTCTTTGAACTATGAATGAACAGTACAACGTGACTACAATGAAAATGAAACATCGCAGGTTTGGGTTCATCAATGATTTCGTTTTTTCATTTAGTTTTCAACCACTATCGGTGTTTTTCTCATGTGAGTTTATCTTTTGCGCAAGATTCAATTCAAAAAGAAGTGTGTTTTTTGTTTTAGAAGCTATATCAATCTCTATTAGTAGTTGAAATAATGTAAATGTAAACACCCAATTTTGTCCGGGTAAATGAAAATAAAATATAAAAAAAAAAAAAGAAATAAGAGAACTTTTGAAGAAAAAAGCTCATTTTTTTTTATGATAAATACCATGGAAAGACAATGTCGTATCTTGAGTTATACTTGTCCATTTGAGGTATTCTTTGCACGTTGGAAAGCTTGTAGAAAAATCTACAACTCATCTCTCTAGTCTAAAAACCAAATCAACTTCTATCTTGATGAAAATCAACCCCGAAGTGAGTCATTTAATCATAAAAAAACTCAAGTCTCACATTACCTTCCTTCACTTAAAAGTCCCACATTGGACAATCTACATTCATGCATCTTCTCCTTCTCCTATATAAGAGGTGCCTACCAAGCAATGAGGAGGCAGAAAAACATCCATTAATTATGGGCTTAATGCAAAGCATGGAGCCTATGAAAGTTTAATCTTTTTTTTATTATCTCTTTGATTTTCTTCTCTTGGAGCTTTTATTAAAGCTGTGGTGGATTATTTTTGTTTATCACAAATTATATCTTGAGGTAAATTTGCCTATCTATCTTTTTTATATATATGTTTTATTTCTTTTGTCATTGTTGTTTTGTTAAATTTTATTCTTTGTATGTTCTTTTCAAATTAAAAATATTTTATATTTAATTAATTTTTTAGAGAAAAGATTAATTGGATGTGACATCTTTTAATCCTAAGGTTTTAAGGCACAAGTTGTGACAACTTGATGTCTTTAAACTTCTCTCTAAAATTAGAAATGTTAAACTAAAATTAATTTGCTTCAATGGATTGACTTGGGTGTACACCTTTGTTGATTCTATTTTTAGGACATATAAGCCGTGACGGTTTAAAAATCCTAAAATTTAATAAACAAAATAAAAAAAATAACAACACACAAATATTTTCTACAAAAGAACTACGTGAGTCTGATTCTCCATTGCACTGGGAGATACGTAGGAGCAGGGGCCCACTCCTGTCGATCTCAAAAATAATAAAATTTAAGATACAATAAAATTCTTCTTGCAATTATTTTTAGGGTGAGATAAATATTTTAAAAGTCATTAATAATTTGCTTAATCAATTAGAGGTAACGTCTTTATGACGGACGTTGTAGGATGCTAATACCTTCCCTACACGTAATTGACTCCCGAGCCTAAAATCTGGTTTCGTAGACCATTTTCTTTTAGGTTTTTCCAATGTTTTTCCTTAATAAATATTGGTGGCGACTCCCTGTTTTTAGAACTCTTTTTCGCCGTCCCGCCGCGACCCCGGTTGCGACAGATGGCGACTCCACTGGGGACATTTTGAGAGTCAAGCCTATCATAATTGATTAAGAAAATTTGTGACTTTTAATTTATTTATATCATCTTTCTTTTCTTTGTCTTATGTTTATTGTTATAGTTTAATTCATTACATGTCTTATTATTTGTAAATATGTTTTACATGCTTTTGAACCATAGATAGAAAACCTTTTATTATATTATATGTTTTGCAAGTTGGGTAGTCCAGAAATTGCTCCTTTCACATACTTCACTTACACATCTCACACACATTTATGAGTGGGGTCCTATACCCGGACCTGAGTGCAGCTTAGGATAGGTACGGGTTGAGTAGTGGTAACCTTCTGGATGTACATCTAGTTTGGTTATCATGAAGGCCTCACCTAGAGTTTGATCCTTTCAAGAGTATTATCACTTCTAATAGTTCCTATTGTTGTGATCAATATTCTGAGAGAGGGTCCTTGGCTCTAGAAACCCCTTTTAGAACCATAGAACCACCTATTGGGGAGGACCACGTATTAGAATGACTCGTAGAGCTATCAGTTGTTAAGAGAACCTTTATAGGTCATAAAGAGAGCATTCATTTTCTTAAAAAAAAAAAATCCTTTTCTAGAAAAATGAGAATAATTTGATCTTAAATTTCTATTCAAATAAAAAATGATAAACATGCATTTTGCATTACCATTGATAAACACGCCTTCTTTCCTACACGAGTCTTAAAAAAACAAAAAACAAAAAAAATCTTTCTTGCATGTGTCTAAAAAATTTTACACTACACTGTTGATGTATAGACATTTGCATTGCATTTCATCTTCTAGATGTTATTTGTATTCATTGTTGTTTTAAAAAATAAAACAAAAATACAAAAATATGCTTTTCATCATTACTGCATCATATTTCATGCATCCATTTTCATCTTATCCAAGTCAAATTCATTAGCATTCATCACTAAAAATATTTAAAAATGTTCATGCATAACATTTAATTACATTTTTTTCATCTCATAATTCATATTGATATTTAAAATGTCTGTCTTGCATCCTCGCAAAAAGAAATAACATTTTGTTTTACTGCATTTCATTTAATGCATTAGGACTGCATTCCATTTATGCATTTAAACATAAAAAAAAAAATTCCTTATTCATTAAAATCAAATACAAATAAAGAAAGGGGAAAAAGAGAAAGCTTCTGAATTGATTGTTTTTCTTTAAAGATGACAAATCACAAATTCATGCAATTTTGATATTCATAGGAAGTTAGGTACTCAAGTCAAAAAGAGAGAGAGAAAGAAAAAAAAAAAAAAAAGAAGAAGAAAGAGTAAGGAAAAATAAGAAAAGATTTATCATAATCCATTGAAACTTTTCTGCAATAAAAAGTCTTTAATGTTTAGGTGGTCTAACTTGTCAATTTGGGTGATTACCATTATTTGTTGTTAACTTTGTTTGAGGCACATATTCACTGGTCAACTTGCATGACGTGTTAACTTCACCTGGTTGAGTTGTTCAATATCCTCATTTCTATACCTTGCCTTTGTTTCCTTTTGGCTTCTACACTTGTTTTTCCATTCAACAAAAAAAATGTTCCTATAACCTTTTGAATGATTCCTAATCAAGAAGTTTTGTAAAAAATGATAATTTGAGAATTTTACATTGGGGCAAAGTCATCATCTCTTGGTCATTATATCTAGCCAATTCCCCAAGTTTGTTTGAGATAAGTCTTTTGAGAAAAAAAAAGACAAAAAAAAAATGTCCGTTAGACTAAAAACCCGTAAGGGCTCTAAGCAAAAGTTAGGACACAAACAAAAAGCAAAAACAACAGCATGTGTTAAATTCATCAAATTTTGTCCTAGATTAAATTTCTGAAAATAAGCAGTTATGATTTGAGATGATGTATGGCTATTTTTCTTTATCCCCAAAAATACAAATTGTTCCTTGTTACCCAATTTGAGTCGTAAAAAAAAAAAAAACTTTCAATTTATCCCAAACAAGGATCACTCCTACATTAGGGGACAACGTAGTGTTCATATTGAATCTAGTTAAGTCATGATGTCATCAAAATAATGAAAAAAGGAAACAAAAAAAGAAAAAAAGAACTAAAAAGTGATGTTTGAGACATAGAAAAAAGAAAAGAAAAAAAGACTGAGGAAAAGCAAAATACAAAAATAATGGGAGAATAAGGTATTGGATGTGGCACTACATCAAAAATCCTTGTTTTAAATAAACCTTCAAACACTTATTTGAGCCTTCACATCCTTTCATAGCCTTCTCAAACACTGGCCGCGTTATAAGCTCAATAAAGTCCATACTAATCAAAGATTGACTGCTCTTATTTTCTGAAAGTTTAATCCTAAGACAAAATAATTTGACTCATTCATTATTGTTAGCATGTTGGCAAAAAAAAAAAAAAGGAAGAAAAAGAAAAAAGATACAGAAGAAAAAGAAAGACAAAATAATGCTCATATAGCTTGTCCATCCAAGATTTTTGTAAGAAAAGACAAATACTAAGGCAAAAATTTCATGCATAGCAATGCTTAAGGGGATCATTCAAAGAATTTGGACTAGTGCAATTCAGAAGTCATTTATCCTTGTTCTTTTTTCCACCCCTCAAGTCTAACCGGGGCAATCCACGTGTTATCCATTTTTCCTTAAGATGAAACTGAAACAATCTCTTTCATCTTTCTTTTGTCATATGATTCCACCCTGTTATTCTAAATAGGGCTTTACTCTCAATTCATCATTTGATCTCATTCCCTTGAGTTTAAACTAGGACAATCTGTTCCATCTTTGTCTCATCCTTTGACCCCACCCCTCAAGCTTAAATTGGGGCAAGTACTTTGCGTGTTAATCTATCTCTTCTTCACTTTCATCCACTTAAGGCTAAATTGGGGCAATTGCTCAATTCCCCATTCCATTCCCACTCTTTATTTCATCACAGATTGTGGCAACATCTTCCATATGCTGGGGGCAAACTCAGTTTCTTAAATAAGGGCAATCATTTGATCTATTTTCCAACCCTTATCAAGTGTCTCATGTTTTCTTTTTGAAACTCAGAGATAAACAAATTCCAAAATCTCTTTGGCATAGTCATGCATATTGATTAAATAATGCTTCAAAAAAGATAACAAGAAGATGGTCCCCCAATTAACATGTTAGACCAAAGGAACTCAATGAGCTTCAAGTTAAGTCTAGTCAAAAGATAAGAACTACACATTCAACCTCTGCCTCTTTAGTCAAAGTTAAAAAACCTAAACAATGTGAAAAAAAAAAAAGAGTTTGCAAGAATTTGTTTTCAAACATCAAAGCTCTCAAAAGAAAAACAATCAATTTAGAGCATCTTTCTTTAAAAAAAAAAGGAAAAAGAAGGAAAATAATGAAGCTTTTGCTAGCAACATTTGATCATATCATATCACAATTTTGCATCATTTGTCTTGTTGTCTGTGCATCCTGCATCGTAATAATTTAAGCCTCACATATCATATCATACAACATATACACATCACATCAAGATTTTGCATCATTTGTCGCATTGTCTATGCTATTATCAACAATCATCACAGCAACTACCCTCCATCCAAATTATCAAATGCATTCATGAGCATTCCAAGTCTCATTTATCCTACACTCACATGCTTCAGTCCTACATATTCAAC